>JAHIAM010007259.1:0-33081 GCA_021605205.1 Aegilops longissima
TCGGCAAAGGTGGCGAGGGCTGAAAGTCGCTTGCTCCTCCTCCTCCTCCTTCGGGCGTCGGCCTCCATCGCCGCCGCCCTTCAAGTCAGGGTCGCCGACGCCGCTCTCCGCTTCGGTCGGGACGACCGACGGGCCGGGTCCTGTGGTGCCGGTGAAGGTCGATGAGGGGTTCCACCGAAAAACCAAAATAGATCAAGTCGGATTCGCTGAAAAGAAAATGTAAGAAAGAGAGACGACTTACAACAGGTGGGGTTTGGCGCGAGTACGGCTCCCTGCCAAACCGCCAATCGGCCGTGAGATTGCAGTCATGATGTAGTTCACCGTGTCCGCCACCTCCGCGTGGGCATGTCCTTGGAGCACGTACCGACTTGGGTCGGTGGCGCCATCCGACAGATCGATGAGGTCGGCCTTGAGTGGAAGGACTCGGCGCAGCGCCATGACGGGCGCCGAGAGGTCGGCCCGGTCAAACCCTCCGATCTGCGGCCGAGAATCGGAGTCATGACGGCGGCGGCACCAGCGGAGTCGGCGTCCTGACCGGTGGGACCAGCCGGGAGCCTCCCGCAAATGTGCGCCTTCAGAAGGCGGCAGATTGAACCACGCCTTCCGGGCGACGTTCTTCACGTAAAAATAAGACCGCTGCCACATCTTCACCGACTTGATCAGCGGATGGTGGGAAACGGGTTGTCGGCCACCGATCTCCGCAGACGCGATGAAGGCGCCATACAGGCTGGCACGCCGGCCACGTGCGCCGAGCTTGGATCGAAGAACTCCCCATAGCTCGATGGTGGGGAGAACGCCGAGAAGCCTTCGACAAGGTGGAGAAGGCAGCCAGCAGCACCACCGTGTTCGAGTAAGGTGGTGCGGCCGAGCCCGTGGAACTCCAAGAAGGAGCGGAAGAAACCGCCGCCGGCAGCCGTAGGCTGCGCATGAGGTGCGAAGGAATCGACCGCCGCCTCCTCCGGCGCCGCGAGATTTCGCCCGCCGCTAGCACGCGGCCCGCACTAAGTTCTTGCTGTGGAGACGACGCGTCTGGCGGCGAACTTCGATGGTCGCCGTCCACCTCGGAGCCGTCCCACATGCCGAGCGCGACGGCAGGAAGTGCGGCGGCGGAGGAAGAGCTCATCGCTGCGGGCGTGGCGTGGTTCGCGCGGCGGCGTAGAGGAAGAAGAAGCAAGAGGAAGCGAAGGGAGTAGGGAAGATGGGCGCGCGTGCTTTTGCCGCTTCTTCCCGCCTACTTATAGGCTCGTGGACCGAGAAGCCGGCGGGGCGGATGTGGGATTAATCGCGCCCAAAGACCCCACGCCCACGATTTATTACACGGTTACTCGCAGAATTACGACGACGGGAACCCCAACCGCCGGCACGCCGCGAACGGATCCGCTCGCGCCGAGGCGCGGTAGTGGCGGGTCCTACCGACGGCCTGTCTCGTCGCGCGTGGGTTGGTAGATCGACCGCCGCTGCGTGGCGCCACGCGACAGTCCGCGAACGGGCAGCTGCTCGAAGCTTATCGAGCACGTTGTTCGATCCTCTACGACTTTCAAACTCTTTAAGGGCAAGACGGCCTTTCTGCGAAGTCCGCTCAATTAGTCGGCCTAGAGGAAGACGGCGAGCAAGGCCCAGATTCCACCACCGGGAGGATGAAACTGTTGAGGATCCTCGACATGTTGCCCTCGGCGCCTCACCAGCTTCGGGACTCATCGCCGGAGTAATGGGCCATGGGTAGGCTAACCCAGCCCCGGACCTTTCAAGACATCGGGCAGCTGCGCCTTCAAGACCCCAAGACGAAGAGCCGCCGAGAGTCGGCGACAAGGCCGCCGACGCCCCTCACGGCCGAGTCCTGTGGGCGACTTCAGATAAGCCGCCTCCTAACCGACGGCTTCGAGAAGCCTGCTATGGGGAGTCGCCCGCGACTCCAACCACCTGCCGCCGCAATAATGGACGGACGGGTTCGCCACCGCTGCCCATCCTGCCCCGTTCGCATAAAGGCAGGCATGGCCTGATCTGGCGCCGCATCAATGGAGATTCCATCCCAAGACGCTTTGTTGCCATGCCGCCTCGACATCAGCCCTCGTGGGCGGCGCCTGCGCTCCACGACGGCTCGGCTCGCACGACCCAGAGCGGCATGACCCGCCTGTCAACGGGGGTATAGAAGACAGCGAGAGCGCCACAAGACAGACCCGTTGGGAGTCGGCCCCCAGGGGTCAGCTAGCCCCTCCCACGGGCCCCGCACGCCATTAACCAGACAAGACGGGGAATGGCAACAAGGATCGCCGACAGCGGCGGCACTGCTGCCATGACCCGTGACTAAGCCCGCGTCATTAGAGGCGCTGCTAAAGAATCCGCAGCCGACAAGACTCCGCCGCGGCGGACAAGGCCTGCGGCTCCATGTCGGGCCGTGGCAGGGGCCCACCACCGGGCGGGCCCCAACAATCGGCGAAGAAGACGGCGGCTCTGAGAGATGATGGCTGGGACCAGCGCCCGGCGATTATTCATTGTACCCCGGGGGTAGGCCTATATAAACCCCTGGGCACCCATGCAAAGGGTTGGACCACGATAGTTTTAGACGCACATAGAGGAAAAAGGAGAGCTAGCCGTGCCCTTCTCCTTCCTCACCCCGAATAGCTCAAGGAGCAACCTTGTACCCACTTTGCCATAGTGATCATGCGGAGACCCCGCAGAGCAGCAGTAGGGGTGTTATCTCCACGGAGAGCGCTGAAGCTGGGTAAGATCTGCCCGCGTGCATGTCTTCGCCTCATCCCGTTTCCAGGCACCGGCGACGTTCTACTCGCCCCCACCATGATAAGCCATCCCTTGGCATATGTCGCACCCAACTCCCGACACAGATTTTGTAAGTTCAAGTTTGAAAGCATCGCTTTCGAGTCACTTTTTTCATTTACCTGTTTCTCATCTTGATTCTCTACTTCTGCAACTACTTTTCTACCTTGTTCTTGCTGTCCTTCGCCACTTGATGTGTTCGTTGATACGTCCTCCTTGTTTTGCTCCTTTTGCACCTTGTTATGTTCTTCTGTCTCCCTCTGGCTAATTCCCGAGTTCTATGTTCTTGATTTTGTTATTCTTTTCTTCCCTTCATGTTTGTTTTGTTGGTCCTGTTCTTCCTTCTTTCTTTTTCTCCTTCCTCCTGGTTCTGGTGCGGCTATGATTTCTTTCGTGTGGTTGCCATGTACAAGTGCAGCTGTGTCTCCTGCGTCTGCTCGATCCTGCAGCTTCAGCGTCGTCTCTTCTTGAAAGCTCACTCTGTGAACAATGTCCTGGAATTCTCTAAGTTGTTCGAGAGAATCAATCATGGCCGTTGTTTGTCGCACCACTGTGTTCCTCATGCTTTCATCTAATTCCTTCTCTTGTTTGCTGCATTGGTGTCCAGCCCTGGTCGTTATTCCGGGTATCTGTTTTGTTTCGTCGAGTACTTGTTTCAACATTTCTTCTATCCTTCCGAATATTTCATATGATCTTGTGCTGGTGCCTGTGACTGGTTCCTTGCTTCCACTTGTGCTGACATGTGCTTCGTCCCGTCACTTGGTTGGAGGTGGTAGTAGCTTGGTCGTTTGCTGGTGCTCCTGTTGTTGTGCTGGTATCATCTGTGTTGAATATGAAGGTGTTGCTGTGTTGGCATAGAAGATCCTCTCTGTTGTTCCTTTCCATGTCTGCATTGTTTCGGCATGATGGAATTGGTTAGACTGGAAGCCGTTTTTACGAGGGATAATGCATATATATTCAATAGGGCTATACATGTATCTTGCCAAATTCATAGTCATCTGGTCGTGCTTTTCCGTCCGTTTTCATGTCTGCTCTAGCTATTTTCCTTAGGTCACTCACTTTTAGGTGGTTTGCTCGCGGTAACGATGTCTTGTCCATTGTGTTGGCAATCTTCCGCATTTGTTTTGTGTCGGTCGGCAGCAGTGAGAGGTGAGAGTACATTATTACTGGTCCTTGCGCCAAACCATTGAGATGCTTTTTGTTCTTTTCTTCCTGTGGCAACAACATGTGCTTCTTCCATGTCTTTGATCCTTCCCTAATACTTTCGATGATTACCTGGCAGAAATCCATCTTTGCCATTTCTGGATAGTCCAAGTCCTTGACCATAATGGCTTGTTTGCAGAAGGTAGGGGAGGTTGTTCCACAGACAATGTTGTGGAAAAAAATAAGGAGAAATATTTTAACTGATTTCCTGTTTGATTGTTCGTCATCTTGTTTCATCAATTTTTCTAGTTCTTTAAACAGATCGTCGTGATGGAAACCCATTTTCTTGAGGCCAAGTTCTGTGACCAGTTCGGTCATTGTCTCGGTGGAAATCTTTGGCCTTGGTGCTGTCTTTTCCGTACTGTTTGGGTATCCAAACACCTTGTGGATGCCTTCCTTTGTTATTGTGATTTCTTTCTGCTGATCAACTTCACCGAACTTTATTTTCATGGTTTCTATGTCCAGTTTGTCGTAGATGTGTGCTGCAAGCGGTTTGCATATGGAGCGCTTGCCTTTGCCTCCCTCTATGCTTCCAAACCCGGCTTCCCTAACATCTTGCCGGTGACGTTCCTCAAGTAATTTCCATGCTTTATTGACATTATCAAATGTTGCTCCTGCCTTGATCTCGCATTTGTCCTTATTTGTTGTTGCCTCCTGTTCATCATCCGTTGGTGCTGCCAATTCTTTTCCACTTGTCTTTCTTCTCTTTGTGCGCTTCTGCCTTGTTTTTATCTGTTGAGAAAGAGAGGGTTTTGTTATAGAGGATGGTTTGTGAAAAGCGGTAGCAAAAATCTGTAGAGAATATGGTTTTTACATCATCATTTCTGTCCTCTGCGGCGCCACCGTTGTCCCCTATGGCGCCATCGCCCTCTGTACAAATGACATCATCGTCATGTTTTGTGCCATCGTCGTCGTCGGGAGTATCACGCTTTGACTCTTTGCTGGCATCATCCTCGTCTTCTTCCAACCGTTGTCTTTTGTTTTTCTTCTTAGCTTTATTTACATCATTGTCGGCGCGTGGAACTGCTGGCGGGGTTATCATTAGAGGACTTGGCTGCTACTGCTTCAAGCTACCACCGTCGCTGATGAGTTGAGTTTTGTCCTTTCTCTTTTGTCTTTTTCCTCTAGGAGGAATGACAGTCTTGGTTTCTGATTGCTCCTCTTTTCTGCTGCTAGTCACTTGCTTTTTGTTGCCCTCCCTGCTGGAAGCTAGTGCTGGCACTTTCTCGGGTGCTTCGCTGTCCATGGTCTGCTTCGTTCTTTTTTCTTACGGGTGAGTAGAGATGTCTGGTTTTCCTGGATATGAACTATTAAGTTCAGACAAAATCGTTTCAATATCTACTTCTCCGTCACCTGCATGATGATTGTGTAACAAAAGGATTACAAAGTAACATCGAAATAAATGGGATATAGTTTTAAAAGTATGTCTTCCACAGCTGCACAAAAAAGATTCTGAAGGTTAATCTACATAGATTCATAAGATAGCCCTTTTCTTTCATTTTGTGACCTAAAAAAGCGATCTTCTTGTTATATCAAGTCTTCCCACTAACTCTTTGTTTCACCAATCATTGATAGAAATTAGGGCCAGGTGTGAGCAGTATGTCATCTGTCAAGTCCATATCAGTGAGGGAAGTCTTTTTCATAGGAAAAATACACTACAAATGATATTACGTAAATTGGAGCAATAAGCGTATGGTTTAGAGTGTAAGATAAAATGTTCTCGGATGAATAATAATACACATAGTGTGCGAAAAATTTCATCGAAGTGCAATTTCCTGTGATTTTGTGGACGAATTGGTTAACTTAATGCTGCTGCTACATAGTTTTTGTTATATGGATTGTGTGAGCCTTTTATAGTACCTTGCTGCATGGCAGGCTGTTCCATGAGTACCCTGTTTTCCTTATTACCAGTCCTTGCTGCATAAAAATGCCCAGGCGTTAGCAGCAGTAGAACCATAATTGAATTTCACAGCAAAAAGAGGAGATGCATCCCGTGGACAAAAAAACGGCATTGTCGAAGAGGCACATGTTGTTTCACGCTATAAGCACAGAGCTAGATCTATTATTGGTGCACGGACGTTAATACGAGAGAGGCACGTAATTTGAAAGAGGGGCAACCAACGGCTATATAGAATCTCCTGTAAATACCAGGTTTTGAATTTAAGGATGCTCTCATGGTTTGAATCTAGAGCGGTGTTCTAGATAGTTCTGGCATGCACAGTACGTTTTAGGCAAATTCCTTGTGAGCGGATTTCTGTGACGGGTAAGGGTAGCATCCCATTGCACGCGTGTCTACCTTATTTCAATTTTGCTAGAAAAGTCTAGACAGACTTTTTGGAAACACGGTTTTGTGTGGCGGTTAGGGTTCATGTCCGTCAAAAAGGGGGGAAATCGCTTTGATCGACCTGTGGTAATGGAATGTAATGGATTAATATTTTTTTACCTTCGATTGCTTGTGAGGGATTCGTCGCATCCATCGGCTTGTTTTTGTCCTTGATCTCTGTTGGTATCTCCGCCGCGAGCAAGGGTCATCACCGTCAGTCGCCACCGCCGCCGGGAGAGGTTTTTGATGCTTTCACGGGCACTGACTGACCGCTTGTATCTCGAAGTGGATGGCGGCTGGTGGGTGAGGCGAACACGATTTCGATTTTTGGTTGGTCTGCTGGATTGGATAATGGGGGCAGAAGGAAAGATGAGGGTGTTCAAGGGAGGGGAACTGGTGAAGTGTTCGAGATTTTTGGTGCGAAAGCAAAAGCAAGAAAGTAGTGGAGGGAGAGAGGGAAATGGCCGAACCGTCTCGAATCTTTGACCGTTCGTCTGGACATCAAGATTGGTGTAATTTTCTGTGGGCTTTGATGGTCTTGTTTTTTTCCTTGCTTGCTCAGCTGCCGAAACGTTTTTTATTTTAGTGTGGTGACATCCACGGTGGCATGGTTTGGTGTTACCCAGAGTCACGTTCGTTCCTGCGTGTGTTACAGACGTTTTCTATGACGTTCCATGGTGAGTCGCATGGAAGTGAGGCCACCAGCGCTCATCCTCCTATGGACAAAGGGGAAGCGTCTCGAATCTTAGACCATAGGTTTGGACATCAAGACTGCTGCATCTTTCTATGTACTTCGATGAGCTTGTTTTTTGCTTGGCTTTCTTAAGTCTTAGTCTGTGGGATGTTAGCATTTTTTGATTTTAGTGTTGTTGTGTGATGCACAGGGGCATGGTTTGGCATTACTCAGAGTCACGTTTCATGGTTGTTTTGGAGAGGCATGGACATGAACTCAATGGAAGCATGCTAGCGCATTGGTCGGAGTCTCGTTGACACGGGTGTATGCTTTTGGTATTTCCAAATGATTCCGTTCACTTGTTCTGTTGGAGAGGAATGGACGTGACCAAAACGTTCTGTTGGTACATGTAGCCTAGGGTCATGGATGTCGCGTGTTAGCTGTAGGAGGATCGTTGTTCTTCCACCAGAGGCATTTCGTTCCCCCGCGGGGAGCACGTTTTGCCGAATCTTGCGTAGTTTTGGTTCAAATGATTCCGCTTACTCGTTCACTTGGATACGCACGGGCGTCGAGTCTATTGAGTCACGTTTTCCCATTAGGCTGATTCACGCTAGGCACGCACTCGCGTCGATGTAGAAGTCACGTTTTTGAAGCAAATAACGCACGTCACGATAAGTGTAGTACTATGTAGAGTCACGGGCGTGAAACACGGGCCAGTGTGACTCTGTATATTCTGTGAGGCACATTGAGTGGAGAGGCATAGGCATGGTGTGGTATTATGTAGAGTCACGCTCGTCTGTGTTTGGTTCCAGAATAATTCCGTCGACTCGATCAGATGGAGAAGCACGGGTGTTAATCGCAGAAAGGCACAGTTTGGTTCGAAGTCATGGTGAACACCCACTGTTTACTCTGTGAGGCACGGAATGGACTATTCGAGAGACGCTGGTGTTGTATATTCTTCGCCCGATCATGGGTCCTAGGAAGGCACGACATGGTATCCTGTATTTGTGTTCGAAATGATTCCGTTGACTCGTTGAGAAGAAGAGGCACGGGCATGAATGCCATGAGGGCATGGTTGGAGTGCAGTCGAGACATCATGTTTCATCGTTTATTATGGAAAGAAAGCGGAATGGGTTTAGATGTTAACGCTAAAAGTTTACTTTGCATAGTCGAGGTGTTTAAAAGCGTAAGCTCCTTGTTTTAAAAAGCCACGACTTCGTGCTGAGTTGCGTGGTGCTTCTTTTATTAGACGCACGGACGTGAAGTGAATACAGCCACGGTTACTGCACTGTAGCGACATGACTTATGCGATGGCGATGGCGTGGATGTTCGTGGCAGTGTCAAGGGTCATAGGCAGGTGCGTGAAGCGCTAAAAGGCATGCTACCGTATAATATAGAGCCACACTCCCGTGTGTTTGTGTTCCGAATAATTTCATCGACTCGATCAGACGGAGAGGCACGGGCGTTCCGCCCACAAAGGCACCGTCTGGGTTCGTTCCTTGGTTGTTAGGCGCACAGATGCGTGGATGTAGAAGGCACGTTTTTCAAGCAAATAACGCACATCATGATCCCACGTTTTCAAGCAAAATGCGGACCTGAAGTCCGTATAGCCATGGCTCTGTACTAAGTAGCGTCATGAACGAGTCACCTGGAGTTAGATTTTGAGATAAATATCATTTCAAAACAAAATGTCAATGGAGAATGGTATGAATTCGACAGTAAGTTCTCTTGAATACAGACAGACGTACACAGTAAGTTAACTATGTTTGAGATGTTTTCTGTTGAATATGTACGGACCATTGGAAAGTAGTTGAGTGGTTGTGGTGTGGACGAATGCGGGAAGGCGAAATGATAATCCTGGTGTTTCCCAGCCGTGCAGAGTTCGAGGTATTTAAGATAGATTGGGAGAATTCGAGGCGCCGGTTACTCCGTTTGACCATCGACTGGTTTGCGTATGTTATAAAAGCTACCTTCTCATCGAACACCCCCGCCCGAATTCTCCGATACAAGCACCTCTTTCTTGCTGGTAGCTCCTTGCTTTCGCCATGGCCGGTAAGAGGGGTTCTGGTTGTTCAAGCAACCAGGCAGCGAGGACAAAATCCGCGGAAAGAAGGGAGAGGTGCCGCCGCTACGCCGTAGCGGCAGCAGGAATATCCTGCCCCGTTGCCTAGGTGTCGAACGATCTCTCGCGTGGATGCGATTCCTCCCACAAGCGCATTCTCCTTGGAGACAATCTCGGCAAGATGGCAGTACAAAATTCCTTAGCCAGCGACGACTTGCTCGATGCGTTAATTAAGCAGCAGCAGTTCATCGCTCGTTTGGAGAAGTTCTTTGCAGCGAGCAATGCCTCTCGTGGAGAAGTCCACTGGTCTCATAGTTCGATCTTTGTGTGAGAATGAGAAGCTTCTAAACGAGCTCGACCAGAAGGATCGGGAGGCCGCCCGCTTGAAGAATCTGTATGAGCAGAGCCATGCGTTGGTGCAGAAGCTGTCGGGCGAAGTGGGGCAGCTTATGGATGAGAATCTTTGGGGTCCTCGCCAAGTACAAGAGCACGGTGGAGGATTCCTTTGCTGCCGTGGAGGAAAGTTATGAGGCGACGAAGAAGGAGATTGAAGGCGTGCGCCCAAAGAGCCGATCAAGAACGTTCTTTGGAGTGTAGGCGAGAGATCTTGTAGCGTGTTTTTCCGTTGCGTTGGGGCATGTGGCCTTTTGTACTGCCATGAATCTGTAAGGCATTTATGTGTTGCATTGTCGTTGTGTTGTTTCGTTTGTTGGCACATGTAGATGAGTAGGCTAAGGTCATGGATGTCGCCTGTTAGCAGTTGGAGCACGGTTGTGCTTCCACCAGAGGCACTTTGTTTTCCCGTGGGGAGCACGTTTTGCCGAACCGTGCGTAGTTTTGGTTCAAATGATTCCGCTTACTCGTTCACTTGGATACGCACAGGCGTCGAGTCTATTGAGTCTCGTTTTTGCATTAGGCTGGGTCACGCTAGGTCACGTTTTTCAAGCAAATAACGCACGTCACGGTGCCAAAACATGAAGGTGAAAGCATGGCCGATTCGAGAGACACGAATATGAAAAGATCCGGATCTGAAGTCCATGTAGGGTCATGATTTGTACTGTTAAACTCGTCGACTTTCTGTTTCGAATGCTTCTGTCGACTCGTTCAGACAAAGAGGCACGGCCGGTCAGCTTCAACAGTGAACACCCACTGTTCACTGTTTCGTCAGAAACACGGGCGAGTGTAACTCTGTATACTCTATGATTCCGCTTACTCGTTCACTTGGATATGCACAGGCGTCGAGTCTATTGAGTCACGTTTTCCCATTAGGCTGAGTCACGTTAGGCACGCAGTCACGTCGATGTAGAAGTCACGTTTTTGAAGCAAATAACGCACGTCGCGGTAAGTGTAGTATTATGTAGAGTCACGGGCGTGAAACATGGGTCAGTGTGACTCTGTATATTCTATGAGGCACATTGAGTGGAGAGGCATAGTCATGGTGTGGTACTATGTAGAGTCACGCTCGTCTGTGTTTGGTTTCAGAATAATTGCGTCGACTCGATCAAATGGAGAGGCACGGACATAAATACCATGAGGGCATGGTTGGGTCTGTCGGAGCGTCATGTTTTATATGTTTAATATTGAAACAAAGCGGAATGAGTTTAGATGTTAACGCTTAAAGTTTACTTTGCAAGTGGCCGGTTCGAGTGTCGAGGTGTTTAAAAGCGTAAGCTCCTTGTTTTTAAAAGGCACGGCTTTGTGCTGAGTTGCGTGGCGTTTCTTTTATTAGAAGCACGGGCGGGAAGTGAATACAGCCACGGTTCTGTACCAGGCAGCGACATGACTAGTGCACTGACGATGGCATGGATGTTCGTGGCATTATTAAGGGTCACAGGCACGGACGTGCAGCGGTAAAAGGCATGCTGCCGCATAATATAGAGTCACGTTCCCATGTGTTTGTGTTCCGAATAATTCCGTCGACTCAGTCTGACGGAGAGGCACGGGCGTTCAGCCCACAAAGGCACCGTCAGGGCTCGTTCCTTGCTTGTTAGTCGCACAGATGCGTGGATGTAGAAGGCACGATTTTCAAGAAAGAACGCACATCACGATGCCATGTTTTTCAAGCAAAACACGGGCCTGAAGTCCGTATAGCCACGGTTCTGTACTAAGTAGCGTCATGACTTGTACTCATAAACGCGTGGACTTTCGTGCCTCTTGGCAATATTTTGGGTCACAGGCACTGGCGTGCGTCCCACAAAGGCATGGTGCTGTTTTATACAGAGGCACACTCGCCCCTGTTTCTGTTTCGAATGCTTCTGTCGACTCGTTCAGACCGAGAGGCACGGCCGGTCAGCCGACGAGAGGCATATGGTTGCATTACGCTGGTCCGACTCACATTACCATCGGTGTATTCTTTTGGTATTTCGAAATGTTCGCACTCACTCATTCTGTTGGAGAGGAATGGACGTGAATCCTGCGGAGGCAAGTCTTCTTATTAGCCAGAGTCACGTTCGTTTCTTTAGTTGGGGTAACCCAGCGGAATGGGTTCAGATGCGAACACTCACTGTTGAAGCTGTTTTTGAAAGCTTCTTTCCTTGTTTTCAAAAGCACAGTCACGGTTCTTTGTTGTTGTTGTGTGTAGTACTTGATAAAGGCATTGACTCGATCTGATGGAGAGTCATATGCATGGTGTGGTATTATATAGAGTCACGCTCGTCTGTGTTTGTCTACCTAGTATTGTAATGACATATTGATGAAGGCGTGTACGTTCGTGGCTTTTCTGTGTTGACAGTGTTTCGGGTCACAGACACGGGCTTGCATCCAACAGTTTCATGGTGTAGTTTTATATGGAGTCACGTTCGCGTGTATTTGTGTTCGAAATGATTCCGTTGACTCTTTGATAAATATAGGCACGCACGTGAATCCCATGGGGGCATGGATTCGTCTTTCCCGTAGTCACGTTCGTACGTTTATCATGGAATGAGGGAAGGATGGGTTTAGATGTTAATGCTAGCTGTTTACTTTGTGAGTGGCCGATTCGAGAGTCGAGTTGTTTAAAAGCGTAAGTTCCTTTTTTTTCAAAAGCCACGGTTCTGTACTGAGTTACGTCATACTTCTTTTATTAGAAGCACGGGTGTGAAGTGAATATAGGCGCGGACGATGACTTATGCACTGACGATGGCGTGGACGTTTGTGCCAGTGTTAAGGGTCGCAGGCATGGGCGTGAAGCGCTAAAAGGCATGCTGCCGTATAATATAGAGTCACATTCCTGTGTGTTTGAGTTCCGAATGATTTAAATCGACTCGATCGGGGACGGAAAACGCAGGCGTTCAACCCACAAAGGCACCGTCGAGTTCTTTCCTTAATTGGGGAGTCCCAGCCGAACTGGTTGAGATGTGAACACCCTTGTTTACTCTGTGAGGCGCGGAATGGCCTATTCGATGAGACGCTGGTGTGGTATATTCCTCGCACGGTCATGGGTCCAAGGAAGGCGGCGTGGCATTGTGTAGAAGTGATGTTAGTTTGTCTTGGTGTTCCAAATGATTCTGTTGAATCGTTCTCACTGAAAGGCACAACTATGAAGCCAGGACAAACGCTGATCGTTACCAGTGTCACATTCGTGTGTTGATTGCAAAAACCCCACCGTTCGGGCGTCGTGTGGGCGCCCGGCTGGACGCCGCCCGAAAGCAAAAGGGTCCGACAGGCGTTTCCTCTGGTGACGCCGCTCTGCAGGAGGTGGAGGTAGTATTTAATAGAGTGAACGCCAGGTGTCGACGTTGCGGAATCCAAAAGGACCAATGTCCGCCTCACCCGTCGGGGAAGTGAATGCCGCGTGTCAGCGTTCCGGCTCCTCGCTCGAGGTCAAGGAGCAGTTATTTAAGCCGAGCGTTGTCCGCCACCACTAGACATCATCCTGCTTCTCCCTCTTTCGTCGACAATCCTAGGAAATCATCCAACTTCCTCTTTTCGTTTGTGACGTTCCCCACCATGGTTCGGCACAAGATAACTACTTACGTGATGCTTACTCCCGCGCGCCGCTTTCAGTTGCAGGAGGACATCCATTCGAGGCACGCCGCTCGGGTCGCAGTGGGCATGTCTCGGGACTCACCGGGGCCGGAGGAGATTGGGGAGGTGGGGGAAGTGGAGGCGCGTCGGAGCTCATGCGGGAGTTGATCCGATGGGGGAGATGTCATGGAGGAAGAGGAGGGGGTGATCCAGTTGGGGGAGATTTGATGGAGGAAGAGGAGGGGGTGATCCAGTTGGGGGAGATCTGATGGAGGAAGAGGAGGTGGGTGACGAGGTTGAGGAGGACGACGAGGAAGGCGTGGACGAGGATGAGGAGGACGACGAGGAAGGCGTGGACGACGAGGATGAGGAGGACAACGAGGAAGGCGTGGACGACGAGGACGACGAGGAAGGCGTAGACGAGGAAGACGAGATGGAGTTCTATCTCGGTGAGTCGGCCTTGATGGCAGAGCAGACCGCTGTCCTGGAGTCCATCCAAGATGAGGCGTATGTGGAGTCCAACCGGCACTTCCTCCAGGAAGAACAGGCGAAGACCGATGCTCTCTTCGACGAGCTGGATGCGGAGCAGGAGGCGGAGGCCAACGACGTCGATGTTAGAATGGAGATAGTGGACATCTCCGACGACGGGGAGTAGTGTAGTTTTGTTGGTAGATGTTTGCTTTTCCAGGGTTTTTATGCTTTCCATGTCAAGCAATCGTCGATGTCAAAATGGAGACAGTTTCGTTTCCATGTCAAGCAATCGTGTTTTGTTCTTAAGTAGTAGTACTGCCCCATCCAAAAAGAAATGTGTCAACTTTGCAATAACCGTGCAGGCAGAACAATTCACATTGTCTTGGTTAGTGCAATGTTGAGCCAATTAATTTGTGACGGAAGGTGTATGTTTTATTACAAATTGTAGTTTCGATTACAATATTTTTGTCGGAAGGTGCATGTTTTATTACCTTTGTATTGTTTTATTATAGATTGCAGTTTCAAGTAGTACAAAATAAGCGTCTCAACTGGGGCACATATTTTATTCTAGAGATTTCAGTGTGGTTAGATTTGAATATGGTTTCAACATGGATAGTTTCTATAGAGGCATTCAACAACATGCCCAAAAAGCCACACATGTGCTTACGAGAACACGGACAGGGTGCGGTTTTACTCGGCGTGAAACGCACGTATGAGCTGGAGGCGCGGACGTGATTCTAACGGATGCAGACATAAAAGGATCGTGATGCAAGGATGTGAAGGTGTGCCTCGCTTTAAAGCTGCCTCTGCTTTAAAGAAGATGTCATTCTGCGTTTTCATTGCGGGGGCATGGACTATGAGTTGCATGTGTTTTCGAAGGCATTAGACCTCGTTAATGAACTTATTAGAGAGAAGGTGAATCTTTTGGTTGGCGTCTAGAATGTTGCGTAAAACTGCTTGAAGCCAAATACATACGGTCTCCTTGGTATGAGAGGCACATAGGCACATAAGTGCCTATGTGGTGCTGCTGAAATAAACTTGTGCAAAAGACATGTAAAGCTGCAAGCAAAGTACAAGGTTAACTACGACACAAGCAAACCTAAATTTGTAACAAGAAAACGGCAGTCTTGAGAGAAAGAAAATCTAATGAGAAATCGAGAATGGCGTGAGCAATGTTCTAGATACTTCTTTTGGCCGGGACCACCTGCTTCAGTAGTCGTAGTTGCCACACGACCTAGCGCGCTTCCTGGTCTGCTTCTTGTCGAGTTTTGCCCGATGAAGCCCTTCCTGGATGATGGTGAGGCGGCTCCATATCTCGTACGCAGCGTAAGCGTCCTTTGCCGCGTACCCGATGTGCCTCATGGACAGGGGCATGCGCGCCCAGCGCTGCTTCTCTGCGTTGGTGAGCTCTACGTCATGGACAAGGATGCCCGAGGCGTCCCCAAGGGAGTCCAGAGGCTTGGTAGCTGTAGGCACCCTCCATTCTTTCTGGACATCGACGAAGTGGGCGATCTCCAATCCGACGCGGCCGAGCATCTCTATGTCGTCGTCGATGGAGAAGCCAACAAACGTGTACCTGGGGTCGGCGAGGAAGTTGTCGAACCTGGCGCAGTTCTTGTCGGTGGCGCTCAGTTGAAAGAGCAGCACCGGATGATCCATGCCGACGGAGAGCTGGACGAGGGCTGGTTTCTGATCTTGGCCAACGTCAATGGTGTACTCCACATCAACTCCGACGATCTTGTGGCGCTCCAATTCGAGGTGTCGCTCATACTGCTCTATGATGGTGGCCGCCTTGTGCAACTCGTTGGTGTGGATCACTTGCAACTTGGTGTTGCCGTGGGCCTGCACCTTGAATTCCTTGGTGAATCCCATGGCCTGGAGCAGTTTGTCCTCCTGCAACCTGGTATTTCGTGGGGAACAGTGAGTGGGAGCGCAATGGCGATCTCTGTTGTTTGTGGGGACAAGTCCGCAGCGGAAGTGTAAATTTAAGGGCGGGGAAGCGGCAAAGGAGTGCACGATCTCATTGTCGATGCGGTTGTGCACATCGTGGGTTCTGGATCGTGGTTTCGTCTCCCTTACGGTGCGGTTGTGCACATCCTGGGTTTTTGATCATGGTTTTTCTATATAAAAAATTAAAATAAAATCAGCAGTTATGTTTTTAACAACCGTCGTATCTCCAGCAAGTCGTGGCGATGATAGCTCTCTTGCGTGGTTTGCTGTCAAATGTTAACATTTACATTTTATCTAGTGAGGCATGCAGGGGCAGTATGTAGAGGCACAAGTCTCTGACCAAGAGAAGCATGCTTGAAGTGGCTGGTTTAACTCTCAGACACACAGGCGTGGTACATTCATAAGGAGTGGCAAATGTTTTCTTCATACATTCGCTGGGAGGAGCAGTGTTGTGTTTCTTCAAAGGCTTTGTTGTGTGTCCGTGTTGCAGCAGATGCTACGGATGGACAGAAATAACGAGAAGCAACGAGAGACGTGGACATACAGCTGCAAGAAGCACTCATACAACGAGAGGCGCAACAAGAGGCACAAATACGATGCTACGTGAGGCACGGACATGAAGCTACGTGATTGTACAGACGTTAATTCGTGCTACGGTGCGACGTGAGGCACGGGTACCAACAGGTAGCCATGCACTCAACTACATACGCAAAAAACCACATATGTAGGAAGAATCGTTTTTCAAATATATGTTCTGTGGCAGAGGCACGGCTATTACTTGTGTGAGGAAGGAATGTATGTCGAATATGCGTGGCGTGAGGATTGACAATAGGCATCCGTTACGCTTTTTTCGGAATGTTTTTGAGTTAAATTTGAGAGGCATGAATGTGTTGACTGAACAGGCACGGTTATGTCTGAAATAGTTGCAAGGTCGTCCCTAAGTTGTCCTATACGCTTCACAGTTACAAGCACGGTCGTCGTACTTGTCGAGGCACGGAGGTGTAGGATGCAAATCTTCATTGACCCGATACGTCGGAAGTTGGCCGTAAGGCACGGACGTGATTCTAAGGGAGGTACGGACGCGAAGGGTCGTGGTGCAAGCACGTGAAGGTGTGCCTCTATTTTCAAGAAGCTTTCATTGGCAGGTTTTCATTGCGGGGGCCATGGCTTATGAGTTCGATGTGTCTTCGAAGTCATTCGGCCTCATTAACGGACCTGAAGCAAATTTACGCACGGTCCCCATAGGAGTGGAGGCACAGAAGTGCCTCCGTGGGTGTTTTAAGTAGTTGGTGTTATTGACGGACAACCGTGCCTCTGTAGTGTTCTTGTTTGAGGGTCACGGACGTAAGTAATGTTTTGCAAGGAGAATAAACACCTAACTACCTCTGTATTCAAAATGTTTTTCAAAAGTGTTGCATTCGGACTATTTTTAATATTGCGTGTGCAATGGTTTGTTAGAACATTGTGCATTGCTTTTAGTAGCATTTTGTAGTTGTTGTCCCTGCATTTCGACGCTGCATCCACAAAGTTACTAGTGCATGTGCGTTACGCTAATCATGTAGCATCTGTACTATGTTTATATTTTCTAGTTCACGCCAATATATTCTAATAATAGAAAACTCCAACATTGCATTGGAAATAAACTTTTTCAGAACATATGTAAACTGGAAGCAAACTACAAGGTTAACTGCGACAAAAGCAAATCTAAATTTAGAACAAGCAAACGGTAGTCTTGAGAGAAAGCAAATGTAACGAGAAATCTAGAATGGCATGAGCAATCTTGTAGATACTTTTCTTGGCCGGGACCACCTGCTTCAGTAGTCGTAGTCGCCCCAAGACCTTGCTGGCTTCCTGGACTGCTCCTTCTCTAGTTTTGCCCGACGGAGCCCTTCCTGGATAGTGGTGAGGCGGCTCCATATCTCGTACACAGTGTAAGCATATTTTGCCGCGTACTCGATGTGCCTCATGGTTAGGGGCATGCGCGCCCAGCGTTGGTGCTCTGCGTTGGTGATCTTCTTCTTCATGTCCTTGTAGTAGTCGTGGACAAGGATGTCTGAGACATCGCCAAGCGAGTCCAGGGGCTTGGTAGTTGTAGGCACCCTCCATTCCTTCTGGATGTCGACGAAGTTGGCGATCTCCAGTCCGACGCGGCCGAGCATCTCTATGTCGCCGTCAATGGAGAAGCCAGCAAACGTGTACCTGGGGTCGGCGAGGAAGTTGTCGAACCTGGTGCAGTTCTTGTCGGCGGCGCTCAGTTGAAAGAGTAGCACCACATGATCTTTGCCGACGGAGAGTTGGACGAGGGCTGGTTTCTGATCTTGCCCAACATCGTTGGTGTACTCCACATCAACTCCGACGATCTTGTGGCGCTCGAATTCGAGGTGTCGCTCGTACTGCTCGATGATGGTGGCCGCCTTGTGCAACTCGTTGGTGTGGATCACTTGCAAATTGGTGTTGCCATGGGCCTGCACCTCGAATTCCTTGGTGAATCCCATTGCCTGGAGCAGTTTGTCCTCCTGCAACCTGATATTTCGTGGGGAACAGTGAGTGGGAGCGCAATGGCGATTTCTGTTGTTTGTGGAAGACAAGTCTGCAGCGGAAGTCTAAATTTAAGGGCGGGGACGCGGCAAAGGAGTGCACGATCTCACTGTCGATGCGGTTGTGCACATCGTGGGTTGTGGATCGTGGTTTCGTCTCCCTGACGGTGCGGTAGTGCACATCCTTGGTTTTTGATCATGGTTTTTCTTTATAAAAAATTAAAATAAAATCTTCAGTTATGATTTTAACAACCGTCGAATCTCCAGCAAGTCAGGGAGATGATCGTTGTCTTGCGTAGTTTGCTGTCTAATGTTAACTTTTACAGTTTATCTCGTGCGCAAGTCTCTGACCAAGAGAAGCATGCTTGAAGTGGCTGGTTTAACTCTCAGACACACGGGCGTGGTACATTCACTGGTCGTGGCAATTGTTTTCAGTGATACATTCAGTTTGCCGTCAAATGTTAACTTTTTGCACTCTCGTTGTATAAGTGTTGTGCTTTATCAGAGGCATTGTTGCGTGTCTGTGTTGCAACTGACGCTACAAGATGGGCAGAAAGAATGAGAAGCAACGAGGGGCGTGGATGCAGCTGCAAGAAGCACCTATACAACAAGATGCGCAGATAGAGGCACACATACGGTGCTACGTGAGGCACGGAGATGAAGTTACGTGATTACACGGATGTCAATTCATTGATATGGTTCTACGTGAGGCATGGGCACGAACAAATAGCCGTGCACTCAACTACATGCGCAAAAAGCCACAGATGTGTTTCTGGGAAGCACCGGTCTCCATGGTTTTACCGCAAGGTGGGATTCGACATTTATCCAGGGCATTCCGGGTTTTACAAGTGTAGCAAGAATCATTTTAAACTTATATGTTATTCTGTGACAAAGGAATGAACGTCGAATGTACGTGACGTGAGGATTGACAATAGGTGTCCGTTACTGTTTTCCGGAATGTTTTTCAATTAACTGTTAGAGGCATGAATGTGCCGACGGAACAAACGGTCTTGTGCGAAATAGTTGCAAGTACGAGATGGGCACGAGAAGAAAGCGAGGCGTGGGCATGCAGCTACGAAACACACTTATACAGCGAGAAGCACAGCTAGAGGCACAGTGCGACACTACGTCGAGCAAGGACATGAATCTATGTGATTGCATGGGCGTCAATCTGTGCCGTGTTACATCAAGTGTTTTAAGCGACAGTTTGTAAAGGCATGGATGCTTAAGGTGGTGAGCCATAGGGGAAGGCGCTAGGTTTTAGGAGGTGTATGCTTGAGCTCATCGCAACAAACTACTTGGCATGACGATATTATAAGGAGCACCATAGTGAAAATTATGTATAGTACTAACGTGGGGAGCTAGCAACGTCACTAAACTATTCTGAAACACACTTCACCATAGCCATACATTCTCCATTATTAGTCAGCGAATCCTTTTATTATTAGTCAGCGACTCCATTTATCATTCTCCATTATTACTGTAAGTGTTTCACCTTATTTTACAGGAAATTTTCACCACCGTCCTCTTTGACATAATTATATGCTCAGTTACATACCATGACATAACTAAATAATAAAACTGGTGTGTATAACCTGTTCAAAAAACAGACATAAATTACTAAACTAGGAAGTATAGCCACCGGCAGCGCTCTATCAGGAAAGGTCGTTGATTATCATCCGCAGCAATTTCATGTTTCCCAGTGATGGCCACCGCTTTTCAATTGTGACAAGGACAATTGAACCAACACTTAGCTGAGCTTCCCGGGCAAAATCTGAAAAACCTGTCACCTCCATTCTGCCGTCGGTTCGTATGGAGTACGTTGTGCTCGTGTCTATTGCATCATACATCTCTGTTAGGATGATTCCACTGTTTTGAGGTAGATATCCCAGGTTCATCTTTAGAAGCCTCACAACGGCAGACGGGATTCTCTGCAGATTGTACCGATATTACTACCAAAACCATGGCAGTGGATCAAAACAAATATTCAATGACTAACCAGGCGACCATTTATGACATTGGTGACGTTTAGACGCTGCACAAAGGGTATGGTGGGGAAGTCGTCAGACTCAAACACATAGTATATCATCTGTCCAAATTGTCTGTATGAGAGGTTTACGCCTCGACCAAACACTGTTTTCTCAATGTACTCCCTTTCCGAGTCATTTAGAAAATCAAGAGCTGCATGGAAAAAAATAACTCATTTTCAAACAAATTTGTTTAAACTGATGGACTCCTTATTTAAGTTTAAAAGGAATGGTTAAATTAAATGAATGTGATCAAGTTGGGATGATAATCAACAGAATTGCATAAAACGTTTTCGAAATAACTTTGATTGTAAGTATGACATTCATTTAGTGGACAGGGGTAGGAGCACCAAAGTATGCTGATAAACGTAGTTGATAAAACAGGATGGAAGTTGGTGCACTTACCTAGTGATGGTTTGGGAAGGGGCCTGTGACCTCCTCGAGAATCACTGAGTCTCAGATCTATCTTAATGGACAGACTCCCAGTATCCAGGTTTATGATGACTATCTCGGTAATGAAGATCGTAGTCACTAATTAACTTTTCCCAGCCAGGTCCATGAATTTTTGACGGTTGTGTTCATCGGTGATGCAGACCTCATATGATGATTATCGTTGGTGATCGATCTTGGATTCCTTTGTTTTCCTTCTTCTTGAAATGCTTGCTCTTTCCATCGATAGATTGAAGAAGTGACTTGCTGCTGCAATAGCATGGCACATATTATAAGGGAAAAAATCTTCAAACCGGAAAGAAGGAATCCTTGAATACCGACATGTATAACCAAGACAGATAGCGCTTATCTTATATGTACCAATTGTTTTCAACATGTTGCTATTTGGATAAAACAAGGTACATAAAAAATTGAAAACATGTCATTAAATTCTTAAATGTAGGCATTCCATTCCAACAATATGGTAGAAACTTCTATGTCCTCAATCAGAAAGATACACTAGTAAGATGCACTGTTATCGCATTGTGAACAATATGGTAGTAATTGATGGGCAGCACGGGGTGGAAAACATATCTCCTTACCAGGCATGTCTTGAAGCATCGAGGAAGTTGCACTGTTATCGCGATGTAAAGAACACCCGTCTCCAATCCAGGGCAGCCGAAGTTGGTACATATATCACAGCACATGGTTTCCCCTGGAATACGTAGAAACACAACGGTTATATGAAATTCTCAAGACAAGGAAAATTTTATTACCTTGAAAAACTATTCGTCTAAACCGGCATTTTTACATAAATAGTCTTTCACAAGCAATTTCCTAAAAAGACACGTGCACAACTTTTGATTAGAAGGTGAACAGTAGATATGGCATATGTAATAACAGAGGAAATATGAAATTAATTAAATTAGTATTTTATTTTCCAAAAATGGTTGCTTAATTCATCACAATTCAGTATTGACTATTTTTAGAGCAGTTCACAATCTTGGTTGTCAATGTCAATCAGTGAAAGGATTTCTGCTTCTTGTTTTTAAAAGCAGCTTCAGCAAATGTATATTTCAAGACAAGAGAGGCAAAGAGGAGAAACAATAGTCTATCAACAGGCGGCTCAAAGGAGTGTTTGTAACATTAAAATTATATGTAAATTAGTCCGAGCCGCACCCAGCAACATCGTCATCCGCAACCATACGCCACCGTCGCCGACACCCAACCACCGGAACATGTGTGGCTAGATTGTATTTGAAACGGATGATCCATCAACGTTAACCTTGCCTCCAGCGTACAGGACCCCAAACGCTATCATCAAGCATGAGACGCTGATTCGATCAACGACACCCCAAGCGCCGATCTCGGCCTGCTGTGGCGGTTAAGCAATAGAGCTCAACGTCTGGCCACTCCCTTGGACTTTTGGCCACCGCCGTTGTTTGCAAGACCTAACGGGCTTCAATTTAAACTACCAACCTCCCTCGGCGAAGTTCATCTCTCACCTCGGACTTGGACGCCGCAGGTCGCTGCAGCTCGTAGCGTTCTCGAGCCCAAACGCCGACTCCCAACCAACCTATCCCTAAGAGGCACGGGTCGTGTAAAGGTTCGGCCTCGTACTGCGCGGATTTGGGTTAGATCACAATGATTTTCCATGCAATTCCTAGCATAACAGCGTAGATGCGTCGCATTCAAACACGGAGAGACCAAACCAACAGAGAGGAAAACGGATCGTAGCAGAAAATTCACATAGAAATTAAGAGAAAATGGACTAACCCTAGACCTAGAGGGAGAATCGAGGGAGAAGGGATGATGAACTTTACAGCGGGTGGCGGAGGGGCGATCAGGTTGGCGAGAAAATAGAACAGACACTTATAATACGCGCCTGCTCACTGACATGGGGCAACTGTACAGCGGCAAAGACAAGACTATCGACTTATCATATGAGCATAGAGGCACGCACGGACAGCACGAACACGCACGGACTTACATGCAAATAAGGCACGCCCATGATGCACAATCATGCTTCTGTTTTCTGAAGTACTTTTCTCTAACATGGTCTCTCGGAGGGACAGGGACGTGAAGCCACGGTGCGCATCGTCATGTAATGATAAGAATGAGACACACGGAAAGGCCTCTGTATTCTAAATGTTCTCAGTGACATGTTCATTGACAGACGCGCGGTCTTTAAACAGTTGGCGCACGGTTGTTCTCCTAGTTGTTTTTGTGTTCTCCTGGTTGTTTTTGCAAGACACGGCCACTCCGAGGGACAAGGGAGTGAAGCCACGGTGCACACAGTTCTCCGAGGCACGGGTGTATGTTCTCGCAACATTTTACGCTGCTTGTTCACTGAGAGAGGCACGGGTGTATGTTCAAATGACGCAAGACCGTGCTAGTGTTTTCCGAATTGTTAATTTCTGGCACGACCTCTCGGAGGGACACGGTGCCTGGCACGTAATCTATTGCTTTGACGAATTCTTCGGATGCATGAGTTTTGTTCAATATGATAATGATAATGGGAACCCGGCATCTAAAAAGTGATTGCAGGTTCGTTGCTGACCTTAAGTCATTATCACAGCATTCCAAATGTTTTTATTGACGCGTTCGCACGGACGTATGGTTTTCACAACCTCTCGATGCTGGTTCGTTTCCTGTGGGGTGCACGGACGTCTTTCGGAGAGGCGCAGTTGCAGCAGTTGCAGGTTTGCAGTCGACGCATGTTGCTTTTAAAAGACAGAATTTCATGGCAAATAACAATGATAAACAAGAGGATACTAGTTTGATTTTTGAGCATCTGTGCAAGCTGATTTCTTTTATCATTAGGTCCAGAAAAATATGGTCAATATTGAAAACAGAAAGCATAAACGTTTATATCCCTAATTTTAAAAATATGAGTTTACAGCCTCAAAAAAAACTTACAGACAGTACGGTGGAAAATGAGTGAGAATCGTTTGGCCATGTTTACACAATGCACTCATTCAATACAGCAAGTACATCTCTCCAGACCTATTTTCAGCATCCACAGTTGAACGGATCTGGAAAATCCAGATATTCAACACCTGTGTTTTTTAAATCCATGTGCATATGCTTGCAAGTTATTGTTAATTTAAGTTTGACACAATTAGAAGCCCTTTTGTCCATCTGAAGTGCCTCTTCTTGCCGTTTGTAAAATTCACGAGTGAAATCTCTGCGCAGGCCAAACTTAAGCCTGATTGTCAGTAGCATCCTAGGATTGAGAACAAAGAATGTCACAAATGCAGTGTTTGCATCCGTGACTTCATAGTCTTCCAGCGTTAATGTCCTCAAACAAATGTCGTGATTATTAAGAAACACCAACTGCTTTTGGCGACATTCATTTTTTATACCTCTTTGATCCCATCCTCCCCCCTAAACACACATGAAGAGCAAAACTGAGCAGTTAGTGCCAGTATATTATGTATATTGTCCATGGGCTTTCAACGTGTGTGAAATCATCACCTCGATAAACAAGTTTTGCAAGCATCGAAAGCATCGCAGCAAGTCAACAATCTCATCCAGATTAAAGCATGTCTGTGAGATAAACAAGGTCTTGACGGAATCCAGCACCGCGTGTAGGCTACTTATGTAGAGACCCTTCATTGAGCACATAACGAGATATTATTAGTTCGTGGATGTGAATATCAAGTGCTTTTGAATAACGCAGATCAAAGTAACATGCAGAGGCAATACCTGAATAACTGTAGAACCAATGACGATATTTGTTTCGTTGGGAAATTCAGAAATTTTTCCCAGTGTGTCCAACACATGCGCGGACACAACTGTTATTTGTAGTTGTGCATCTACAGAATCATGTAGCAGTCTCCGGAGGCAAGGCACATTGAGGGAGTCCTGGACTAGGGGGTGTCCGGATAGCTAAACTATCATCTTTGGCCGGACTCCTAGACTATGAAGATACAAGATTGAAGACTTCGTCCCTTGTCCGGATAGGACTTTCCTTGGCGTGGAAGGCAAGCTTGGCGATACGGATATGTAGATCTCCTACCATTGTAACCGACTCTGTGTAACCCTAACCCTATCCGTGTCTATATAAACCGGATGGTTTTAGTCCGTAGGACGAACAACAATCATACCATAGGCTAGCTTCTAGGGTTTAGCCTCCTTGATCTCGTGGTAGATCTACTCTTTTACTACCCATATCATCAATATTAATCAAGCAGGAGTAGGGTATTACCTCCATCGAGAGGGCCCGAACCTGGGTAAAAACATCGTGTCCCTTGTCTCCTGTTACCATCCGCCTAGACGCACAGTTCGGGACCCCCTACCCGAGATCCGCGGTTTGACACCTACATTGGTGCTTTCATTGAGAGTTCCTGCGTATGCGTCACCTATAGGCCCGATGGCTCCTTCGATCATCAACAACGATGCGGTCGAGGTGAGGCTTTTCTCCCGGACAGATCTTCGTATTCGGCGGCTTTTTACCTGCAGGCCAATTCACTTGGCCATCTGGAGCAGATCGAAAGCTACGCCCCTGGCCATCAGGTCAGATTTGGAAGCTTGAACTATACGGCCGATGTCCACGGAGACTTGATCTTCGACGGATTCGAGCCACAGCCGGCAGCGCCGCCTTGTCTCGATGGGCACGATCTAGCTCGCGGCTGGGGCGGTGCCACAGGAGGCGCACCAGCGTCCGCTCCGACCCTTAGCTCGGAGCCGACTCCCCCGATCGAGGACGAGTGGTTGGACACCGCCTCGGGGGCAACAATCTCAACGGCGATTGAGCCGAACTCCATCCATGTCCTTTGCGAAGACCGTGACTCCAAGGTGCCGGACTCCTCTCCGGACTCCGCGCCCCTGCCGATCGAATCCGATTGGGCGCAGGTCATGGAGTTCACTGCCGTGGACATCTTTCAGCACTCGCCATTTGGCGACATCTTGAAATCACTAAAGTCTCTCTCTTTATCAGGAGATCCCTGGCCGGACTACGGTCAGGAAGGTTGGGATGCGGACGACGAAGAAATTCAACGCCCACCCACCACCCACTTTGTAGCCACTGTCGAAAGCTTACACGAGTGCTCGATTTCGACTCCGAAGACATCGACAGTATGGACGACGATGTAGGAGACAACCATGAACCAGCACCTATAGGATGCTGGACAACCACCTCATCCCATGATGTATACATGGTGGATACAACTAAAGGAAGTGACGACGAGGAACAACGGACGCTTCTGAAGGATAAATCCCTCGAAAAGAGTCAAAGCGGCAGCGTAAGCGCCGCACCAAGTCCCGCCTCGACAAAGACCCAGCCATAGAGCAGGGCGAACGGTGGGCGGCGAACATGCTATCGAGCAACCGTCCGAACATGACAACTTGGATAAACAACCCGTCCCGGCGAAGATAACAGTCCGGACGATCTCACGCCGGACAAATTGTTGGAGCAGAAGAACCTCCACAAAAGGCTCGCCGCCCGCTGCGCGTAGCTGAAAAAGGAAGTGGAAGCTCAAAATAGCGGAAGATGCACTCAGAATCAGATGGAGCAAAGTATTCAACACATGAGACAAATCTGGCGATCGCCCGAACAAAGAACTACCCAAAAGAAAACTACTGCCGAATTTGATGAGGAGGCCGTGAAACCCCACAATCAAAAAGCAAGAAGGCCACCTGTCGGATGGGCGACTCCACGGCAAGCAGAGGCGGCAAATGGCACCGCACACAAGCGATGCGCGATCCGCATAAGATTAGCATCAAAGGATGGCCCATTAGGTCCATCTATGGGCGAAAGCAAGCTCTTCAAAGAAATGCTGTCGCCAAATATCCGAACATCACGGCACACCCAAATATAGGGGTGCGACACCCCAATGTTTCACCGATGAGGTCTTGGATCACGAATTCCCAGCGGGATTCAAACCCGTAAACATAGAGGCATACGACGGAACAACGGACCTTGGAGTCTGGATGGAGGATTACATCCTCCATATACACATGGCTAGAGGAGACGATCTCCACGCCATAAAATACTTACCCCTCAAGCTCAAAGGGCCAGCCCGGCATTGGCTCAAAAGCCTCCCTGCAAATACCATTGGAAGTTGGGAAGAGCTCGAGGATGCCTTTCGGGCAAATTTTCAAGGGACTCATGTCCGTCCTCCGGATGCAGATGATTTAAGTCATATAACTCAACAACCCGGAGAGTCAGCCCGCAAATTCTGGAACAGGTTCCTCACCAAAAAGAACCAAATAGTCGATTTTCCGGACGCCGAAGCCTTAGCAGCTTTCAAACACAACGTCCGAGACGAATGGCTCGCTAGACACCTCGGCCAGGAGAAGCCGAGAACCATGGCCGCACTAACAAGCCTCATGACCCGCTTTTGCGTGGGAGAGGACAGTTGGCTAGCAAGATGCAGTACCAGCGACCCAAGTACATCCGAAGTCAGGGATGAGAACGGGAAACCATGACGCAGCAAGGACCAGCGCCAGATTAAGGGGAACGGTCCAAAGAGCGCGGCAGTCAACGCCGGATTAAAAAGCTCATGGTAGAACAATAAAACACTGCCCCTTAAGGACAATAGCGATGAGCTATCCAACTTAAACAAAATCTTGGACAAGATATGCCAAATCCATAGTACTCCCGGGAAGCCTGCAAACCATACCCACAGAGATTGTTGGGTCTTCAAGCAGTCCGGCAGACTCAAGGCCGAACACAAGGGGCTCGACACACCAAGTGAGGATGATGACGAGCACCACAAGCAGAGCCCCGGTAAACAAAAGAATTTCCCACAAAAAGTCAAAACAGTGAACTCACTTCAAGTGACAAAAGGGAAAAATAGAGCGGCGCCCATAGAAACACGTGCCGCATGGTCTATCCCAGCAGTGTCCCAATGATGGTTGTCAAAACCAATCACCTTCGATGATTTGGACTATTCCGGAAGTATCCGGAGCGCAGGATGGACTGCCTCGATATTAGATCCTATAATCGACGGACTCCAATTTACACAAGTCCTAATGGACGGAGGCAGCGGTCTAAACATACTATATCAGGACACAATTTGCAAAATGGGTATAGACCCAACCAAAATTCGCCATAGCAACACCTCCTTCAAAGGGGTAATGCCAGGCCTGTATGCCCATTGTACGGGCTCCCTACTACTAGAAGTTGTGTTCGGCTCATCCGACAACTTCCGCTACGAAGAGTTAACCTTCCACATCGCCCCATTCGAAAGTAGCTATCAAGCGCTACTGGGGCGTGAAGCTTTCGCCCGCTTTAATGCAATACCGCATTATGCATCTCTCACACTTAAAATGCCCGGTCCACGCGGCATCATCTTATTAAAAGGGAGTATTAAGTGTTACTCGAGCACGGAAGAACGTGAGACTGCCTTGACAGCCCCACACCAATCCGGCTCTGCTAATCAAAGCACCGGAATAGGTCATTCAAACCCCGGACACGGCTAGACGAGTCCGGCGCCTACTAGCGGCATACACCCACACAAGGGGCTGCACGCACGTACAACAAGAGACAATAAAGCTCGATTTTATTCAACTTCCGAACCGTACTCTGTTTATTTAATATAAAGTACATTTCTCGCACGATATTTTTTCTTTTCAACTAAGTTCTTCTCTTTTACAAATGAACACCGTGCTACACCCGTCCAGGATACGGCACAACGGAGACACATGCGCAGACGTGCAGCAGAGACCCGTCTCAAGGATTATTTTCAGATTAAGACCCTGCGCAAACCTTTTTTACTGTCTCTTGTTGATATACATCCCCCGGTTTCTTATATAACCGAGGAGGAGGCTGGCGTTTGGCATCGGCCGCACCAGAATTTTTGCGTGCACGGACACGGGGCTTAGGGCATTATTCTCGCCCGTTTTCATAAAGACCGAATACCTTAGGGAGTGTTCGCGTCTCGAGTTAGGCCTTATATGCATCAGCTCTGAATCATGTCTTTGGTCAAATGTTGGGTTTGCCCGGCTCCCATGTTTTGGTACCTTACGTTCCGTTATATCGGCTAAGGTAGTTTGGGAGAACCAACTGCGATTGTGCCCGGTTGAGCTGGGTTGAGCACCTCGGTGGAGAAAGCTAAAACTGGCTTGTCATGATATAGCGTGAGACTGGTCAACCACTCGATGACCAGCGGAATGTTTAGAATTCCCCGCATTGACGAAGGGCGTTTCGGTCAGGCACATCGCGCCCAATTGGGAGAGCGC
Organism: Aegilops longissima; assembly: GCA_021605205.1. Classification (NCBI taxonomy): domain Eukaryota; kingdom Viridiplantae; phylum Streptophyta; class Magnoliopsida; order Poales; family Poaceae; genus Aegilops; species Aegilops longissima. The sequence continues at coordinate 28,583 of JAHIAM010007259.1, forward strand.
GGTGCCCCTAGGGGCTATATAGTAGCCCCACCATCGACTCCTATGGCTAAGTGAAAGTGATAAAGCATTATAGTCCGGTTGCCTAGTTTGCTACGCTATCACCTCCTTCACAGGACTAAGGCGTTGGATTAAGTGTGAAAATCGCCTTTTTGCAAACACCCCGCACTATGTGCGTGGGGGCTGTCAAGACTGCCATCTTTCAGGTTATATACACATATACATCAACGGCCGCACAGGAGGCATTTTAATACTTGAACGCACAAGTATAAAAAGCTCTTCTATTATATTGAAACATTGTTTTCACAAATCATACATGTCATTTAAACATAATATCCTTCGATCACTGCATCTCTATTAAACGAGCGCCCTGCAGGACTTCCTCAAAATAGTGCTCGGCGGTACTAAACCTGTCCAAATCTTGGGATGCAACGTCGGTGGCCTTCATTTCTGCCCAGTATGTCTTGACACGGGCAAGAGCCATCCGCGCTCCCTCAATACACGCCGACCGCTTCATTGCGTCGATACACGGTACCGCACCAAGGAAGTGCTGCACTAAGCCAAAATAACTCTTCGGCTGGGGTCAGCCTGGCCACAAATGAGTCATGGCATGCTTCATGGCAAGTCCGGATAACCGATTCAGCTCGGCCCATTCGGCCAACCGATCGGTCAACGGAATAGGACGCTCCGGACTATGGAATTGTGACCAATATAGCTCTTCCTTCGCGCCCCTTCGGCCTCGGAAGTGCTCAATCGCGTCCATGGCGCTTCGCCGCTAAGTCGAGATAAGCATCCTCCGAACTCCACAACTTGTCCAGCGAGCATACCGGATCCGTATATTTCCTCTGCAGCGAAAAAGGCTTTCCGGCCGCAATAGCCCGGCCGACACAGCTCCTCCTTGGCAGCTCTCATAGCGGAGCAGGCATCCTTGGATTGGCGGTGGCCTTTTTCAGGTCCTCTTGCTCCGCAGCGTTCTTTTCAAGAACCCGCGGCGGTCGGTAGCATTCTTCAACTTTATGGCCATATCGGCCATTTCCTCTTCTTGGCAGTGAGCAGCCGTTCGACTTTTAGCTCTTGGCCGCCCTTAAGCGACGCATTACTATTTCGGCTTGCTCTTTAGCTCGGCGAGTTTAGCCGCAGCTCCTCCACAGCAGCGGCACCACCTGCATTAAGCATACAAGTAGTAAGGCACAGGCGTCAAGCTCCCTTACGAGCGTCCGAAGAAATCGCATACCGTGACTCGTCAAACCGCTTATTGACAAGCGCGATGTCGCATCCGCCTCGTCAAGTTGGCGCTTTAGTTCGGCAAATTCATCGATCCGGCTGGCCACGGACGCCCGCCACCTATTTAGGGCGGCGATATGTTATAACTGAGATTATGATCCTCGACACGCTGTCCATTTTGACAACATACCGAGTCTCGGGGCTACTATCTATCACAGCGCATTCTATATGCATAAGCGCCGAGAAGGTACATCATTTTGTGTACCTCGAACCCCGTCGATAAGCTTCGGCGGCTTCATACAATCCGCTCTCACCGAATGCAATTCTTTCAATCACCACACCCATTAGCGCACGGTGATCTTCTGAGATAGCCGCTCGCCCGAGCAGATCCTTTAGCTCCTCCGACCGCACGCCAGTTGGCGCCGGACCCTCCGGCCCCGCCGAACTCGGGGAAACCCTCCGCGACGACACCTCAGGGGCGTCCGCCTCACATGAAGGTGCGACAGGTGGAGGCGTTTCGCTCTCCATCATCTCCGGAAGAAGATCCCCCGAAGAAGAGCTCTGCTGAGAAGGGCTGAGATCCGAACTACAAGGTATAATTTCGGGTATCTTCAGAAATAAATATAGGGATGACCTTTATTACAAGACCCCTTCTTTTTACTTACGGCTCGCTGGAGGGCTGATCCCCTTGGGGAAATAGTGCGGCTGGGGTACTTCCCAGCGTCGGACTCTCTGACGAAGATTTCTTTCCCCTCTTTGACGCCTTGACCAACGGATCTTCCGAAGCGGTCCTCTTCTCTCCTTGGAGGGAGGGACTTTTGATCCCCCCTTCCACGAAAGCCTCCTTCGTGGAGGCAGTAGCTCCCCTGCTCCCCCCTTCGCCTTCTTTAAAAGGCGCGGCCTTCAACATTTTGGCCAGCATGGGATCCGGCGTGGTCTCTGGGAGGGGAGCCGGACACCTTATCAACTTTGACTTCGCTATCCACTCCTGTTCAAGAAACAGCTCCTTTAAGGGCAAGTTTATGATAAATGAACGGACAGCATGTCAAGATGCAGGACTACTTACTTGAGTATCAGGCGATTGCAGCTTAGTCCTGCGTCCTCGGTCAGGTCCGGACACTTCTCTTGTGATCCGAAGAACATTTTATACATCTCCACAGGCGTCGTACCCATAAAATGTTGGAGAGCTTGTGGTCCTTCGGATTAAATTCCCACAGACGGAGGCGGCGTTTGCGAGGCGAAGCGCGCGAATCAACATATCCTCGCCACTGCGACCAGATTGATCTCTCTTTCATGGAGGTCTCGAATACGGCCCCTGCAAGGAGGCGTCCTTGGAGGCCCCAGTCGAGCCCCGGTTGACCCATGATGCCGGCCGCTGTGGTGGACTGGCGGAAGGCGGGCGCGCCACCCATTTGGTGCCCACAGGAGAGGTGATATAAAACCACTCCCGTTGCCACAAACCAAGCTCCTCTTGAAAAGAGCCCTCGGGCCCGCAGACATCAGCACACTTGCTTATGACCGCCCCTCCGCACCACTGCTTGTTGCCCCTCGATCATCTTGGCTCCACCTTGAAGGTCTTGAGCCACAATCCAAAGTGAGGGTAATATGGAGGAAGGCTTCTATCTGACAATGAATGGCGAGATATGGAGGATGGACTCAGATTCAAGTCATGGAAATCCAGCCCATAATAAAACATGAGCCCCGGCACAAAGGGATCCGTCGGGAAGCCTAAACCCGAAGGAAGTGTGACCACGAACACCACGTTCTCGCCGGGCTCGGGAGTGGGAATGACCTGCCACAGAGCAGGCAGCCTATCACGAGATCTCGCCAGTTAGATACACGGCATCTCGCAGCTTTAGCACATCTTCTTCGTGACGGAAGAAGACATCCATCGGCGAGTTGGTCGGAGCCGGACATCATCGAAGGTCGAAGCGCCTAAATCTGAAGCTTTGGGTGTTAGAACTTCGAAGCGAGGCGAACTTCGATGGAGGTGGAAAAAGATGAGGGCTTTGGTCTCATTATAAAGAGGTTGAATACCAAGAGCCCTCCCGTGGTCGATTGGGACTCGCCTTCGATAGAGGCGTGCCAATGGGCGCAGTTGGGTTACCTACGTCCGTATTGATGAGAAACCGGAATAAGGGGCACGATCTCGCTTTGATAAGGCGTGCCAAGAAACCGCCTCGCTTCAAGCGCTGAAGTGGGACGGTAAAAATGATTCGGATAAAAAGCTTGGTCGTGGTGTGATGTCACGCCCGCGGAATCGTCGGCAGATCTGTGCAAAATTATTCTCTCTGATGGTATGTGGAACTTGTTTTGCGAGCGGACACTATCCTTATGTTCAAAATCTTCTATGAAGTATTCGGAGGAGGAACCCGCCTTGCAATGCGAAGACAATATCGCCCCGGACTCGTCGTCATTGAAGCCTGGTTCAGGGACTCTTGAGGAGTCTGGACTAGGGGTGTCGGATAGCCAAACTATCATCTTTGGCGGACTCTAGACTATGAAGATACAAGATTGAAGACTTCGTCCCTTGTCCGGATAGGACTTTCCTTGGCGTGGAAGGCAAGCTTGGCGTCTGGATATGTAGATCTCCTACCATTGTAACCGACTCTGTGTAACCCTAACCCTATCCGGTGTCTATATAAACCGGAGGGTTTTAGTCCGTGGGGCGAACAACAATCATACCATAGGCTAGCTTCTAGGGTTTAGCCTCCTTGATCTCGTGGTAGATCTACTCTTGTACTACCCATATCATCAATATTAATCAAGCAAGAGTAGGGTATTACCTCCATCGAGAGGGCCCGAACCTAGGTAAAAACATCGTGTCCCTTGTCTCTGTTACCATCCGCCTAGGCGCTACAGTTCGGGACCCCTACCGAGATCTGCGGTTTGACACCGACACGCATCCTCAATGATCAGTTTTCCTTCGTCCGGAGCGAATGCCAATGCTTACAAGCCTAGCTGATTTTATTAGAGAGCAAGTGAATTTCTTGTTGCAAACAAGCAGCGAGCCTCTTGAGGCAGGGCAACCGTGGTGGATGAACTTACGCAAGGAGACATCCGATATATAAACCTCCACCGGTGAAAGTCTCACGGCGGTGGGAGGCAAAGCATTTCTACTAGATTGTCTTCTAGTTTGCACATGGCGAAGGTGACGGTGTGGAGAGGCGAGCGAAATCTAGAGATAGATGCGGTGGCGACGACATAGAAGAAGGATTACATTGCCGATGGCCTGTATAGAAGAAATTTTGGAATATATGATAGAACTCTAAAACCTG
>JAHIAM010007260.1:0-39982 GCA_021605205.1 Aegilops longissima
CCAAACAAAAGGCACATCCTTCTTTGTAAGCTCATTGAGAGGTGCAGCAATGGTGCTAAAGTCTCTCACAAAACGCCTATAGAAACCAGCGAGTCCAAGAAAACTCCTCACTTGTGTGACCGTTTTGGGCTGCGGCCAACTCTCAATAGCTTCAATCTTGGCTTTATCAACTTCAATTCCTCGTGGAGTAACAACATAGCCAAGAAAAGATACTCGGTCGGTGCAAAAGGTGCACTTCCCAAGGTTACCAAACAAACGTGCATCACGAGAGCATTAAAACAGCACGTAAATGTTCCAAATGTTCTTCCAAAGATTTGCTATAAATCAGTATATCATCAAAGTAAACTACCACAAATCGTCCAATGAAAGCACGTAAAACTTCGCTCATTAATCTCATGAAAGTACTAGGTGCATTAGTTAACCCAAAAGGCATGACTAACCACTCATATAATCCAAACTTAGTTTTAAATGCTGTTTTCCATTCATCTCCCAATTTCATACGAATTTGATGGTATCCACTACGCAAATCAACTTTGGAGAATATTGTAGAGCCACTCAATTCATCAAGCATATCATCTAGCCTAGGAATAGGATGACGATAACGAATAGTAATATTATTAATGCCTCTACAATCAACACACATACGCCGACGTACCATCCTTTTTAGGCACTAGTATAATAGGAACAGCACAAGGACTAAGAGATTCGCAGATATAACCTTTGTCGAGCAGCTCCTGCACTTGACGATAATCTCCTTCGTCTCCTCTGGATTGGTACGGTATGGTGCGCGGTTGGTAGCGATGCACCGGGAATTAAGTCAATTTGATGCTCAATCCTCGAATAGGTGGTAATCCGGTGGCACGCCTTGTGGGAAGACGTCCGAACTCCTGCAAAATGTTAGTGACAGCAGGGGCAAAGAGGAAGGCACGTCCTCGAATGAAAATAATGCCTCTTTGCACACAAAAGCATAGCAAACAGATTTGCTAGAATCTAGCTCATCAATATCAGATTTGGTGGCAAATAAACATGCACTTTTCAGTTTAATTTCAGAAGCAACATTAGATGGTTTATTATTAGGCTTCATTTGTTGCTCAAATTCTTTTGCCACAATCTGATTTTCACTCTTATTTTTCTCCTGTTTTGCTTTATTAGCTCTATTAATATCATCTTTCAAAATGGAATCAAGAGTCATAGGAAGCAAAGTAATATTTTATCCTTGTGAACAAGAGTATACTGATTGTTTCTACCATGGTGTACAGAATTTTATCAAATTGCCATGGTCTACCAAGTAATAAGGAACATGCTTGCATAGGTACCACATCACAATCAACATAATCAGCATATGTAGAGATACTAAAATGCACACTAACAGACGTGTTACCTTAACCTTGCCGCTGTTGTTGAACCATTGGATGTAGTAAGGATGTGGATGTGGTCTTGTGGTGAGAGAAAGCTTCTCCACCATATCCATGCTAGCCAAGTTGTTGCAGCTCCTCCATCTATGATGACGCGAATAGAACGTTCCTTCACAACTCCCTTTGTATGGAACAAGTTATGCCTCTGATTTTGCTCGGCTTGTGTAACCTGCACACTCAAAACACGTTGAGCAACTAAACATTCATACCTGTCAAGATCTTCAGCAGCCATGTATTGCGCCTCGGGATCGTAATCATCTCCACCGTGTTCTTCATGTGTAATAAGAGCCAAAGTCTCTTCATCATAGTCACTAGCGCACTCATACCCACCATCCTCAAGAGCAATCATCACACGCTGAGATTGGCATTCTCGCAAAATGTCCTCTTCCCTTACAACGACGACAAATAATATCACTTGTGTGCCCTGTTGACGCCATGGAAGAAGAAGAGCTCTGTGTAGGCCCAGCAGTGTACTCTTGGCGATAGTGGTGGTTGTGCCTGCTTTCTTGTATCACGGTTGGAGGTGGCAGCCGACGGAGGTGCCGTGTAGTAGAACGTGGAAGTAGATGATGCACGTGGTGTCCATGATGAAGGGCGACCTGCAGAAAAGTTAGTCCGCGCCAAGGCACTGTCGATCCTGCACTTCACGCTCAGCTTTACAAGCAAGATGGAATAATCGAGTGATATTATTATAATCCTTGTAGTCTAGAATGGTCTGAATCTCTCTATTTAATCCACCCGAAAACGTGCAAGCATAGCTTCATTCTCCTCAACAATACCACATCTAATCAAGCCAGTTTGTAATTCCGATAATATTCTTCACCGATTTTTTCCTTGTCTTAAGCGCTGCAATTTTTGAAGTAATTCACGCTGATAATATGGTGGAACCCAACGAGTACGCATAGCAGTTTTCAAAGCAGCCCAAGTAGCTGGAACAGGATATAATCTACAATGTTGAGACCACCAAACACATGCAAAGCTAGTGAAAGCACAAACAAGCAGCAGAACACGTCTCTCCTCGTGATATTGTAAACATGTAAATCGTTGTTCAGTTTCTAATTCCCAAGTAAGATATATATCAGAACATATCTACCCTCAAATGGTGGAATATTCAATTTCAGTTTAGGGAGATGGTCATGATCTCGTACCTGAAGGGGAGCCCGAACATTGCCATTATTTGCATGTGGACGACCTGGTGGTTGTGGTGCTGGTGGTTGCACGTAGTTCTAATGTTGATCAACCTCATCCTCGTAAGCTCTCACATAATCATCCTCCCCCGCCGCAGCAGCAGGAGCCATGTAGTATCACACAGCAGCACCAAAGCAGCTTGGCCGGTGAAGAGGGACACGGGAAGCTCGGCGGAGGGCTGTTTCGCGATGTGGAGGTAGTCCGTGTTGTTGTAGTAGAGGTGCGTTAGGTGCAGCCGGTGGTGGTGGTGGTAGACGCGAGCAATTCATTAAACTTGTTATCGAGCTTTGTTTCAACGCCTTCTCAATGCCATCTATCTTCTCCATGGCCTCTTCAAATCTATTTAGCACATCGTCCACCTGCCCACTCATCATTTGTTGAAACTTATCATGTAGCGCTTTGTTTGTCATGTTCTCCCGGTCGGTCTCGTCGGCTTGTGATCCTGCCATGGTTAGCAGCAATAGAAACACACAAGAATATGATTGACAGACTACTAGGAAGTGGTGGTGATGGTGTGGTGGACAGTCACAAATCCGTCAGAGCAAATCTCAAATTCTTACCAGTTCTTACCAAAGAAGAGCGGTGATCGGCAACCGATGTAGTCAAAACTCTCAAAGCTTGGATAGAGCGATTACGTGGAGAGTCAAACGCACGATGTAGATGTATGTGGAGCTGGGAAGGCTTATAATATGGTAGCAAAAAGGTTAGCAATAATCAATTCGAGATGCAAAGTTGAATAAACGCTCAACGACGCAGATCTTGTGCTGGTCCTAGGCTAGACCGTGCTAGAGACGCGAGCCTAGAACACTAACAAAATCACGGCGCTGCACGTAAACAAGGGAAAAGCACACTCTGAAATTTTTTTTCGCTTTTTTTTTTTGCTTTTTTTTTTTTTTTGCGCGCTCTTTTTTTTTTTGCGAAAAATCACTATAATGGCGAGTGTCTCAAAACTCTTCCTGTGTCAAATCGACGGGATGGGCACGAAAAATTTTTGACCAAATTTTTTTTTTCGACTGCCCGGACCCAAAAACTGGAAACGGGTCAAAAAAAACTTTCTATAACGGCGACTGTCTCAATACGCTTATAAACACCTAAAAATAGGATAGCCAAAATTTTTTTTGACAAGTACGTTTTCGGAAAATTTTGGGCCTAAACGGAGGGTGGTTTCCAGACTTTTTTTTTCCGAAACCTACTCCGGCAAGGAAACACGAATCGGAAACTAGATGGATCTCGAAAACAACCCTAATATGCAAGGAACTCGGATTGGTGGTGGATATATGGTGGTGGTATATGGCAGCGGTGGTGGTAGCGGTGGTAGTATATGGATATGGATCGGTGGTGGTATATGGACACGGATTGGTGGTGGTATATGGATACGGATTCGAAGCGGTGATGGTAGGTGGCAGGGGCGATGATGATGGTGCGGTGGCGGCGTGACAACTTATGACCGAACTCAAACTCTAAAAGACTAGACGCTAAGACCAGCAACTAGACACGACGATGCAACATAAATTCAACAAAGCAAAACCCTAAAAAGATTATGCAAAGGCTCAGATTGGTTCGGATATGATGAACTAACCCTAATTCTTTTTTTGTGGCTTTTCCGTGGACTTTAGGTATGAAGAACAGACTCGATCTAATCTACGAAAAACTGTAAAATCTCACCGAGCAACCTGAAAATCTGATACCACTTGATAGAGGCAAAGGTGTCCCGATGTTTCGATGAGATGGTGGCTATCGTTTCTGTGGGAGTCGACCTTGACGATCCGACTACGAACGTGCGAGACGCCACGCCTTAGCAATCGCTAAACCAACTTCCGAGGGTTATTGACCACGCCGAGCACGATCAACTCGACCGAGGGCCTGTTTTCGCGAGCAAACGAAGAACAAGCAAGAAACTGAGATTGCAATCTGGATATTGCGAATATAAGATGAAAGCTTTATTGATCAAGGTGGGGTTCTGTGGACGCCTTTGTGCGGTTGTTGAACACAAACGGCATGCGAAGTTGCAGCTATGGCGAACTTTTAATCTAAACAAAACCCAAGCTCTAAACGGTGCCCTAAGGTCTGTATATATGGAGGAAGAGGGGGAATTTCGTGGCCCTTGGTGGAGGGGTCCAAATCAACCCTAACTCTTGTTTCCCACACATACGGACTCTAAAACAGCCTATACTTAAGTATTTCGAAATTACATGGGCCTGGCCCACTAATAAGGTGACGAGCACCTAGAATAGCCTCGGACGACATTTATGAAGTAGCATCTTGTATATTTCGTCCAAGGCTTCATGCATCCATTATGGTGGCTTCAAAGTCCTGAAATCATCACTTGTAACTCCGTTTTGTTCCCCTTATGCATGGCATTATCTCCATGCTTGTTCTTGCTCCAATGTCCATCCTTCTCCAAGCTAGGGCCTTCATTTGTAAGCAAAACAAATGTATCCAATTTAGGCAGCATCATATTCTCATGAACATTAGAATCATTACCAAGAAACGAAAGTACCTGATAATTTAATTGGCGTGCGCGAGCTCTAGTAATTGGTCCAGTATATGTAGCAGTAGGGGCTGTGGGTGTAACAATGGTATTGATGTCCTCATCACTTTTGGGAGGCACAAACGAAACAAAGTGCATTAGAAAAAGAATTGAACTTCTCATGGGAATTTATTTTTCTCTTTTTTTACAAAGTAAAGCACTAATCACCACAAAAATGGACCACATCATTTTTTTCTCGAAGTACATAGCATGATAAAAAATCCAGTTCGACAAAAGAACTGCCTAGTACAGTCAAGCGAACATCTTCAGCCCAAAGCGACTTCACTTTTTTGTTATATGGGCTTCAACTTCTCTCAAAGAGCACTGCATTTGTTTGAATAATTTACACAAACAACAGAGGCAAAATGAACCACAACGGAATTTTAAAATGAACTGCATCTCGGGTAATATTTTCATACAAAACAAGTCCCTGCAAATTTACACATATTATTCTTTAACACAAGCAGTGCACATAGAAACCTGCATCCACAAACCAGCTAAACTGCATGGCCGATCGAGCCAAACTGCACTGAGACACCTATCTATCTGCAAGAAAAGTAATACCAAATTGCAATAGGGTGCTACCGGACTGCACGGCTGCGGCATCCAGAGGTAGAAGCACTTCAATGATTATTTTAAAACAAATTTAACAGCTACCAGCCACAAAACCAAGCGCATTGCACAAACCATTGTGTTTTTATCCGATGGGGTGGTGCTGCTCCTCATCAACTACACTATAGCGATAGATGACTCTCCTCGTGGTCAGAGGGAACTGCAAGTTGCCGCCCGCGAACAGCAAGAAGTGTAGGAGAGAGATGTAGGTGAGGGCTGTAGCGTGCACGCCGGGCGAGCTGCACTGCACGCTACTCTCGACAGCACTGCATGCTACTCTCGATAGCACTGCACGGTGTGCTCGGTGGAAAGGGGCGCCCCACCGGAGGGGCCTAGGACCTGCACGCTCAGATGCTGGTGAGCTGCATGCTCTCAAGAGGTCACCATGGGTCGAGAGGAGCTCGTGTATGCATGGCTAGGGGAGCACATACTCGTCGTCGGGAAGAGGAATTCAGCCTGCGCCAGGAAACTTGGCTCATTTTTTTCCAAAGTGAACTAAAAAACAAAATTAGTGAGCTTCAAAAAAAATCAAATGAACTACTTGGAGGAGCTCACGGACGCACCTCCGGTGACAGGCCATGGAGGTGGAGGTGAGGGGGGAACGGATCTTGCGGCAGAGTGCCGTGGCCGCTCGAAAGCCGACCTCACGACAGCGAGGGACGACCTACAGTCCGGCGGTCGTTTGAGATCCTCGGTGGCATCGTTTGAGCCAGAGGGAGGGCATGCAGGCGAACGGGGTCGGAGAAGAAGATCCCTGGAGCTGCATGACGGGCCAGATCCATCCCCGGCCCATTGTGGGGGCATGTCCTGCGGCCGGACTAGAGGAACGACGAATGGGGTAGGAAGGTGTGGGCGACGGCGGGGGGTCGTACTGTGCGGAGTGGTGGCCTGGATTTCGGGCGGAGGCGGCGCGACGACTGCGGGGGAGGGGCGGTGCGGCGTGGGAGGCGGCTGCTGGGGGGAGGGGCGGCACACAGGAGGAGGCGGTGCAGTGGCAGGGTGGGAGCTGGAGGTCGTGCGGAAGTGGGAGGTGGAGGTCGTGCGACCACAGGATAAGGTGGGTGGGTCTTTTTGACCCACGCAGTTCGTGTCAGTCTTTGAGTGGTTAGTTTGTAGCTACGGGTGGGTCGTAGGTGTTAGCAGAATAATCTAGGTGTTATGAGAATAAGACTCTTAAGGGGTGTTATCATAATCGACCCACCCTATACATATATATATATATATATATATATATATATATATATATATATATATATATATATATATATATATATCAGTTTAAGACCAAATCAACATTGCGAAGATAAACCTTGAAGTCAAATCAACATTGCGAAGATAAACCTTGAAGTCAAATCAATGTTGAAGACAAACCAAATGCGAAGATAATGCAATCATGACGCCAAATGAAAATCTTTGAGAAAGTTTGGTGGTGGCGTTACCCACCGTATAGGAAGTATTAGACCCAGACATGGCGCACAATTATCGTCGCGCTCCGAAGTCAAATTCCATGTTAATGTATTCACACTTAGAGTGTATGTCTTCATTGATTCAAGATATACGTTACTTCGTGTGTTGCACATCTAAGTCATCAACATGCATAAGCCTTAGGATGTGTGTCCAATTACAGGACATTTGAGGATTCTAAGATATTTAGCTCACACCGCAACTTGCAAAACCTTTTCTCATCCAAGGGCTTTGTGAAGATATCTGCCAATTGCTCTTCAGTGTTGACGTGAATCAATATCCTCCTTCATGACATGATCTTCTGAGAAAGTGATGACGGATCTGAATGTGCTTTGTCTTCGAGTGCTGAACTGGGTTGTTGGCAATCTTGATGGCGCTTTCATTGTCGCAGTAGAGTGGCACATGCTTCAGGTGGATGCCATAGTCCTTGAGAGTTTGCTTCATCCACAGAAGCTGAGCGCAGCAAGATCCAACAACAATGTATTCGGATTCAGCAGTGGAGAGTGATACACAGTTCTGCTTCTTTGAAGACCAACATACAAGAGATCGTCCAAGAAAGTGACATGTTCCTGATGTGGACTTGCGATCAACCTTGTCACCAGCATAATCAGCATCTGAGAATACAACTAGATCAAACTCTGAGCCCTTAGGATACCATAATCCTAGTGTTGGGGTGTAAGCCAAATATCGAAGAATTCGCTTCACAACTAAGTGATGCGATTCCTTCGGTGCCGCTTGGAATCGGGCACACATGCAAACGCTAAGCATTATATCTGGCGTGTATGCACATAAGTAGAGTAAAGAACCAATCATGGAGCAGTATACCTTTTGATCGAACTCTTTAACATTGTCGTCGGGACCCAATTGACCTTTGGTTGGCATTGGCGTCGTGTACCCTTTGCAGTCTTGAATTCCAAACTTCTTCAAGCAATCTTTGAGGTATTTCTCTTGTGATATGAATATGCCATTGCTCTGCTGACAGATCTGAAGTCCAAAGAAAAATTTCAGCTCAGCCATCATGGACATCTGATATTGCTCTTGCATCATATGCGCAAACTCATCACTGTATCGCTTATTAGTGCAGCCGAAGATTATGTCATCCACATAGATTTGGCACACAAATAGTTCACCATTATATGTCTTCATGAAGAGAGTGGGATCCAGGGAACCAGGTTTGAAGCCTTTGCTCTTCAGGAAGTCTTTGAGTGTGTCATACCAAGCGCGAGGGGCTTGTTTGGGGCCATAAAATGCCTTGTTGACCTTGTATATCATATCAGGACGCTTTGGATCTTCAAAACCAGGTGGTTGAGCAACATACACTTCTTCTTCTATTTTGCCACTGAGAAAGGCACTCTTTACATCCATTTGGTACAGAAGAATGTTGTGGTGGTTGGCATAGGCTAGCAGTATGCGAATGGCTTCAAGCCTAGCCACAAGAGCAAATGTTTCATCGAAGTCAATCCCTTGAACTTGAGTGTAACCTTGAGCAACGAGACGAGCCTTGTTCTGATGACTTGACCATGCTCATCTTGTTTGTTGCGATAGATCCATTTAGTGCCTATGATATTGTGCCTGCGAGGATCAGGACGCTTCACTAGCTCCCATACATTGTTCAGCTCGAACTGTTGAAGCTCTTCTTGCGTAGCTTGAATCCATTCAGGTTCCATGAAGGCTTCATCAACTTTCTTGGGTTCAGATATAGAGACAAATGCAAAGTGCCCACAGAAATTTGCTAGCTGTGTTGCTCTTGAACGAGTGAGTGGATGATAGAGGCGAGGGTCCCGATCTTTCGATGAGATGATAACAATCGATTTGGTGGAGACGACTTTGATGATCCGACTACAAACGTGCACGACGTTGCGCCTTAGCAATCGCTAAACCAACTCCGAGAGGTTATTGACCATGCTGGAGCACGATCAACCTGACCACGAAGGTCTATTCCTGCAAGCAATCGAAGAACAAGCAAGAATATGATAAAGCAATCTGAATATTGCGAATATATATGAAGTATTGATAATGGTGGGGATCCGTAAGCGGTCTTGGTGCAGTCGTTGGACACAAACGAAGTACACGGTTGCAATGGCTAACTTTAACTAAACAAATCCCAAGGAGAAAGCTACTAGATGGATCTACTTATATAGAAGGGGTGGTGGCCAAGGAGGTGGGAGGACGTCCCAAGGAAGCCTAAAACCACTCCTAGGTCGTACAAGGCTCATGGGCCCAAGTGGAGGTGATGCAACACCTTTGGACTTGTTGTTTGACTCGGATTCTGCTACAGCGTCAGATTGTTTCGTCCATATCTCAGTGCTCCGGACGAATTTAAAGGTGAATCCAATTGGGTTGGAAATAGGACAAAATCGACTTTCCAACAAAAAAAGAATCATCCAATTCGGAGTCCGTATGAAAAAGTTATTGGCGTTTTGATTTAGGTATGTCGGTGCAGTCCGAATCTGAATCCAGAACGTGAGAGACTTGGACTCTATCTTCTGTTGGCCCAAAAGTGACGTGAGAGGACTTTTTGAACATAACCTAAACTTCTCCTTTTCCCCTATCTTCATATGTGGATTGTACAAATGTCCCATACACCCGCAATTAGACAAAACACAAAAGTGTGTGAAGTATTTTTGTTCTGGATAACATAAATAGATTATTGAATAGTTTGCACTAGAAATCACCTGACAAATATGCATGTATACAATATTTTTGGTCGTATCCAAGGTAGTCATGTCCTCATCATCCTCCCCTTCTTGAAAATAAAGCCGTCCTCGGCGTTGCTTAATCTGAAATGTGGCTAACAAAAGAGACAAGGTGTACATGTTGTATATGTATATGTCATCCATTTTTACTTCCCGTGGATTTTGCACATATGACACATGTATACATGAGTAACTTTCATAGTTAATAAAATATAAAGCCAAAATATTATCACAAGAAGTAGAAGGCATGAAAGTATTGCAACTCAGTTTGCACATATAAGTGAAGCTCTTATTCATATGAAAAGATTAACAATATTCATCATTAAACCATCCCAAAGTTGGTGAATAAACCTTACTTGCATCAAATTTACATGCTACAACATGCTTAAATAAGCAAACATGCAATAAGTCATTTGACACAGAATCATCACGAAGATTAGAGGTCATATCAAAATGATTAAACATTGGTTCTTTTGCATCAACAGTTAATTCATTGGGTGCACTCAAAATTGTTGGTATTTCAATTGTTTGATCACATGACGCATTCATGACAGTAACATGATTCTCTAAAATAGGTGATGCGCTCAAATCAACAGGTAACTCAACACATGATGTATTCAAGTTAACTAGGCATGCATCATTCTCATGTGAAGTTATATCATCAATACCTTTACAGTTACCTTGTCGCAAAGATGTAGCTGATGTAGGTACGGATGATGGAAATCTACCATACTCTTGAGATGATGTCGCGCTCACAATCTGAGGTGTGGCTGCTCTAGTAGGTGCAACGGTGGAGGAACCAAGCGATGGTGGTGAGCAAGAACTAGAATAGTAGTTGTTGTAGTCACCCAATGCATCCTCCTGTAACTGTCTCTCAAAGGTACAAGTACGAACATACATACCAGTAATGCAACGAGGAATATACTGAAATCGTGCCTGAATATCATGGCTCAAACCACCAAAAAATCTATTCATTGTATCATCCTCAGATTCTTCTATGTCACAATGATGCATATAAGATTTGAACTCTTGGTAGTAAGCATGAACAGTGTTGTTGCCTTGTTTAAATTGTTCAAATTTGCGAAGCAATTCACGATGATAGTAAGGAGGGAAAAATTGTTGTCTCATTACATCTTTCAAATCTTTCCAAGTTGTGGGTTGGTTATCAATATTTTTCTTACAATGCACACTCCACCAAACAGAAGCAAAACCAGTAAATGCTCTAGTGGCAGCTCGTACTCGCTCAAGTTCAGAAAAGTCATGGTGACTAAAAACTTGTTCTACTTCAAGCTCCCAAGCTAGATAAATAGCAGGATTAAATCTACCCTCAAATGACGGTAAAGAGATAACCTGAACATGTGCTTGTGTGTTTTGTCCCAACTCTCGTGATGGTGAAGATGTGTCCGTCGTCCAAGAACTTCTATCTCCGGAAGCTGTCATGATTAGTAGAAACAAGAAACAAAATTCGAGAATAATGTTCCTATGAACTACTAGGATGTGGTTGTAAAGTGCTCACAGTAAAGCAAATATCAATATCTTACAAGTTCTTACCATGCGGCAGGTGGTGACAGGCAACCAGCGGTGTCAAATAACTCCGAAGATTGGTGTAAAGCGATTGCCAGGGGAACGTACGTATACACGATGCAGAAATATGTGGAGCTGGGTTGGCTATATATGGTAGCAAAATATTAGCAATAATCAATTCAGAGATGCAATGTTGAATAAACGCTCAACGACGGTACTGTGCTGGTCCTAGGCTAGACCGGACTAGAGACGCGAGCCTAGAATACTAATGAGGTCACGGCGTAGCACAACTAGCATTAATGAAGGATACTAAGTAGCTCTGGACAGCAAGATATAAGTGAAGATCACAATGGCAGTAAAGATAATGATGAAAAAAAAACTGCCAAGCAGGATATACAACAACTCTCTCTCAAACTTTCCTCTTGAAAAGTTTGAACCAATTTTCTGATAACTTTTCTCAAGAATGGCACTGACTCAAGCTTTCAAACGCAAAAAGAATCACTCAATTCCGAGTTGATATGAGGAGTCAAAAAATTCTAAAACTGGCTTGAAAAACTGAAATAAGCTGTGTCACGAACTTCGGAGGGCATAAAGACCTATTTAGAAGCCAATTTTGAGGTGCCAAATAGTGAACTAACTTCTGCAACTATTTAGATGCGGCTCGTCGCTAGCTTTCATTTAAGTACTCGCGGAGCCAAAACGGACTTCTTATGAGGAAGTTACACCTGTTTTACTGATCAGTGCAGAAAATAGATTCCAATCCGAATTCAACTACGAAACTGAGTCTAGATAGATTTGAATTTTGTTTTTTTCTTCTCTCTTTTTGTTTCCTCACACTTTTTTCTTTTTCTTTCCTCTCTCTTTTTCTGAACTTTTTTTAATTTTTTTCTCTCTCTCTCTTTTCTCTCCCTCTTTCCAAAACAAAATAGATAAGATGCAGATTGGATCAAGCGAAGATGTGAACAACCTCAACTATGATGAAGACAATGAACGGTGGGTAGCACCTGGTGGAAATTGATGAATGGGATGGTGGACAGCGGAAGGAATAATGATGCA
Source organism: Aegilops longissima (assembly GCA_021605205.1). Lineage (NCBI taxonomy): Eukaryota > Viridiplantae > Streptophyta > Magnoliopsida > Poales > Poaceae > Aegilops > Aegilops longissima. The sequence goes on from JAHIAM010007260.1 coordinate 12,486, forward strand.
GCGGCGGCGTGACTAATGTGAACAGAACTCGAAACTCTAAACGAACTAGACACTAAGACCAGCAACTCGACACGGCGGTGCAACCGATAATTTAATAATGCAAACAATGAAAAGAAAATTGCAAAGGCTCAGACTGGCTAGGATAAAGGATGAATAGATCTAACTTTTTTTTGTGGCTTTCTTGGACAATAGGTAAGAAAATAATCTAATCTAGGGATAACTAGAAATTCTCACCGAGCAACCTGAAAACTGATGCCACTTGATAGAGGCGAGGGTCCCGATCTTTGGATGAGATGATAACAATCGATTTGGTGGAGACAACTTTGACGATCCGACTACAAACGTGCACGACGTTGCGCCTTAGCAATCGCTAAACCAACTCCGAGAGGTTATTGACCACGCTGGAGCACGATCAACATGACCACGAAGGTCTATTCCTGCAAGCAATCGAAGAACAAGCAATAATATGATAAAGCAATCTGAATATTGCGAATATATATGAAGTATTGATAATGGTGGGGATCCGTAAGCGGTCTTGGTCTGGTCGTTGGACACAAACGAAGTACACGAAGTTGCAATGGCTAACTTTTAACTAAATAAATCCCAAGGAAAAAGCTACTAGATGGATCTACTTATATAGGAGCAAGGGGAGGTGGCCAAGGAGGTGGGAGAACGTCCCAAGGCAGCCTAAAACCAACCCTAGGTCGTACAAGGCTCATGGGCCCAAGTGGAGGTGATGCAACACCTTCGGACTTGTTGTTTGACTCAGATTCTGCTGCAGCGTCAGATTGTTTCGTCCATATCTCAACGCTCCGGACGAATTTAAAGGTGAATCCAATTGGGTTGGAAAGAGGACGAAATCGAATTTCCAAGAAAAAAAGAATCACCTAATTCGGAGTCCGTATGAAAAAGTTATTGGCGTTTTGATTCAGGTATGTCGGTGCAGTCCGAATCTGAATCCAGAACGTGAGAGACTTGGACTCTATCTTCTCTTGGCCCAAAAGTGACGTGAGAGGACTTTTTGAACATAACCTAAACTTCTCCTTTTCCCCTATCTTCATATGTGGATTGTACAAATGTCCCATACACCTGCAATTAGACAAAACACAATAGTGTGTGAAGTATTTTTGTTCTTGATAACATAAATAGATTATTGAATAGTTTGCACTAGAAATCACCTGACAAATATGCATGTATGCAATATTTTTGGTCGTATCCAAGATAGTCATGTCCTCATCAGTGGACCATGTGCACTGATGCTATCAATTATCTTCTCAATCTGTACTTTTTTTGCAACACGAGGATGAACTGGGCGAAGATTTTGTTCTTGCTGATCATTGTATTCATCTTCAACATTGGCTTCAGGCTGAGCAGTGTCTTCGGGTTGATTGGGTGCAGAAATGATGATTTCCTCTTCAGGCTGTGCCTCTGAAGGTATGATTTCTCTAGTTCCCATAAGCTTGATAGATCACTTGGTGAGGCTTCATCTAGCACATTTGGCAGGTGCTCTCTTTGCGAGCCATTAGTCTCATCGAACCGCACATCCACAGTTTCAACCACTTTATAGTGAAAGAGGTTGAAGAATCTGTAGGAGTGCGAGTCCTTTCCGTATCCAAGCATAAAACCTTCATGTGCTTTCGGTGCAAATTTTAAAGTGTGATGCGGATCCTTGATCCAGCACCTAGCACCAAATACTCTGAAGTAGCGGACATTTGGCTTCTTATCAGTCAGGAGCTCATATGATGTCTTCTTTAGAAGCTTGTGAAGATAAACACGGTTGATGACGTGGCATGCATTATCAATGGCTTCAGGCCAGAACTTCCTTTGTGTCTTGTACTCATCAAGAATCGTCCGTGCCATCTCAATGAGGGTTCTGTTCTTGCTCTCCACGATGCCATTCCGCTGAGGTGTGTATGGAGCTATGAACTCATGTGTGATGCCCAATGTATCAAGATAAGTGTCGCGGTGTTCTTGAATTCTGTGCCGTTGCCACTTCTGATGTGCTTGATCTTGATGCCATAATTTGTCATGGAACGATTGGCAAATCGTCTGAAGACATCCTGCACTTCATTCTTGTAGAGTAGTGAGTAGGGCCAAATAAGTCCATGTGAAGCAGCTCGAAGGGACGTGTCATCGTCATGATTGTCTTCAAGGGATGCTTGGCCCTACTCATCTTTCCAGCCCCGTGATGTCTACTACGCAACCTTCTTCTTGTAGACGATGTTGGGCCTCCAAGTGCAGAGGTTTGTAGGACAGTAGCAAATTTCCCTCAAGTGGATGACCTAAGGTTTATCAATCCATGGGAGGCGTAGGTTGAAGATGGTCTCTCTCAAACAACCCTGCAACCAAATAACAAAGAGTCTCTTGTGTCCCCAACACACCCAATACAATGGTAAATTGTATAGGTGCACTAGTTCGGCGAAGATATGGTGATACAAGTTGGTAGATATAAGTTTTTGTAATCTGTAAATATAAAATAGCAAGGTAACTAATGATAAAAGTGAGCGTAAACGGTATTGCAATGCTAGGAAACAAGGCCTAAGGTTCATACTTTCACTAGTGCAAGTTCTCTCAACGATAATAACATAATTGGATCATATAAGTTTCCCTCAACATGCAACAAAGAGTCACTCCGAAGTCACTAATAGCGGAGAACAAACGAAGAGATTATTGTAGGGTACGAAACCACCTCAAAGTTATTCTTTCTGATCGATCTATTCAAGAGTCCGTAGTAAAATAACACGAAGCTATTCTTTCCATTCGATCTATCATAGAGTTCGTACTAGAATAACACCTTGAGAGACAAATCAACCAAAACCCTAATGTCACTTAGATACTCCAATGTCACCTCAAGCATCCGTGGGTATGTATATGATATGCATCACGCAATCTCAGATTCATATATTCAACCAACACAAAGAACTTCAAAGAGTGCCCCAAAGTTTCTACCGGAGAGTCAAGACGAAAAGGTATGCCAACCCCTATGCATAAGTTCACAAGGTCACTAAACCCTCAAGTTGATCACCAAAACATACATCACGTAGATCATGTGAATATCCCATTGTCACCCCAGATAAGCACATGCAAGACATACATCAAGTGTTCTCAAATCCTTAAAGAGTCAATCCGATAAGATAACTTCAAAGGGAAAACTCAATCCATTACAAGAGAGTATAGGGGGAGAAACATCATAAGATCCAACTATAATAGCAAAGCTCGAGATACATCAAGATCGTACCACCTCAAGAAAACGAGAGAGAGAGAGATCAAACACATAGCTACTGGTACATACCCTTAGCCCCGAGGGCGAACTACTCCCTCCTCGTCATGGAGATTGCCGGGATGATGAAGATGGCCACCGGTGAGGATCCCCCCCGGCAGGTGCTTTAACAGGTCCCGATTGGTTTTTGGTGGCTACAGAGGCTTGCGGCGGCGGAACTCCCAATCTATTGTGCTGCTCGATGTTTTTAGGGTATATGGACATATATAGGCGAAAGAAGTCGGTTAGGGGAGCCACGAGGGGCCCACGAGGGTGGGGCTCGCCCATGGAGGTAGGGCGCGCCTCCCTGCCTCGTGGCTTCCTCGAAGCTTCCCTGACGTCTACTCCAAGTCTCCCATATTGCTTCCATTCCAAAAATAACTCCCCCGAAGGTTTCATTCCATTTGGACTCCGTTTGATATTCCTTTTTTTCGAAACACTGAAATAGGCAAGAAAACTACAATTTGGGCTGGGCCTCCGGTTAATAGGTTAGTCCCAAAAATAATATATAAGTGTTTAGTAAAGCCCATAAACATCCAAAACAGATAATATAATAGCATGAATACTTCATAAATTATAGATACGTTGGAGAAGTATCAGCATCCCCAAGCTCAATTCCTACTCGTCCTCGAGTAGGTAAATGATAAAAGAGATAATTTATGAAGTGTGAATGCTAGCAGGTGCACACGTTTGATCAATGATAATTTCAATCACCTTTTCTAGCATCATCATATGTCATAGCAGTAGCTCATCTCATAACACTTTTCATGATCAAGTAACAAACTATTCACATGTTAAAGCATAGATCATAAACTTTCTTGAAAACTAACAAACCGTGTTATTAGTCATCAAACAATTACAATTCATCTTATTTTCAGGAAGAGTCTATGTGATGTAGGGCGGAACCCTACGTGGATGATCTTTCACGTTGGAGCTGATCCTACGGTGAATCACGAAGAGCACGCAGAAGAACAAGAGGGAAACACGGGGGAAAATGAGAGAGAATTCACTCAACCGACAAGAGATTAATCACACAAGTGCTAGATCACCAATCACATAAGGTGGCACAAGATTCAAGATCAACAAAGGTAAGGATACACGAGTAGTCGTTCTTCTCCGAGAGGAGGTCTTGATGGGGTCCACCCTAGAAGGGGGTCTTGAATCCGCTTGGGGGATCTTCTCCGAAGAGGTCCTGAGCTCCGAGGAGAAGTAACCAAGTGGATGAGCAAGGCTCTCACACAAACATGAGCTAAACCTAAGCTACCTTAGCTAGGAGGAGGAGGGGTTCTATTTATAGTCTTAGTGCAAAAAGGGGGCGAAGTGAAGGGGTACATGGGCTTTGCCCAAATCTTGTGAGACAGTACCGGACGTCCGCTGGGGGCCGGACGTCCGGTGGCTCAGGAGGGACCGGTCGTCCGGTGTCGTCGGACGTCCGCTGGATCCGTTCTGTGAAGGAGGCGCCGGTCGTCCGGAATTTTCATACTTCCGCTAATATCCATTCTGTTGGGGGGTGCCGGACGTCCGGTGACGTCGGACGTCCGCTCGCTGGAGAGTGTGGCCGGTCGTCCGGTCCGGGCCGGACGTCCGCTTGCTGGAGCCTGCGTTGGCTGGGACTTGGCAGCTGGGGCTTCAGGCGCCGGACGTCCGGTCCTGACCGGTCGTCCGGTGGCTGGAGTTTTCTCCGGAAGTTCTTCTTCTTGTCCTTTGCGGTTGGTAGCTTTGTCTCCTTGTCCAATGGATGTAGATGCACCATGGCTTTCCTCCAGGTACCTGATCACACACAAAGTGTCCATATGAGGTAGTAGCCAAGTCTCGTGAGTAGAGAGAGGAAGTTCGGAAAGGAGCGAGTTCACCTTATCTTCGATAGCCTTGGCTCTAGCTCTTGTCATGGGCCCAAGTGGTGTTGAGGAAGATGTAGACACGTCCATGGGGATGAGCGAGGGATGCTCCGTATCATCACCCCCCCCCCCTTGGGAAGGATCCGACCTCGGATCAAGATCTTCATCTCCATGGTATGGCGGAAGATCCTTGATGTTGAAGATGTCGCTCACATTGTACTTGCCTCGTGGTAGATCTATCTTGTAGGCGTTGTCGTTGTAGCGTGCTAGCACCTTGAAGGGTCCATCGGCTCGAGGGAGAAGCTTGGACTTGCGTTCTTTGGGGAAGCGGTCCTTGCGAAGGTGCAGCCATACTAGATCGCCAATGTTGAAGACCATGGGTTGCTTGTTGACGTTGAGCTTGGTCGTTAGTCGTTGAAGTTGTCGTTCGATGGCATGTCTTGTATCCTCATGCATCTTCTTGATGTAGCTTGCCCGTGCACTCGCATCCATGTTGGTGCGCTCTTGTAGAGGAAGAGGTAGAATGTCCAATGGTGACAACAGGTTGAAGCCGTAGACGACCTCGAAGGGGACTTGCCGGTAGTCGAATGTCTTGCACGGTTGTAGGCGTACTCGGCGATGGGTAGACATGCTTCCCACTTGATGCGGAGCATCCCACGTTCATCCCCATGTACACTCCATCTACTCTCCAAGCCCCAAGGATACATAAGATGAGACCTCGACTATGCGCCATTGGACCTAAGGTGAACTCGCTCCTTTCCGAATCTTCCCTTTCCGCATGGAAGACATGGATGCTACTTCAAGCACGGACCTTGTGCATACTCAGGTACACCCGAGGAGACCATGGAGAGCCCAAGGACCAAGGCCAAGCGTCTTGTGAAGCGAAGGAAGGAGAAGGAAGAAGAGCCACAGCATTCTGATGGCGGACATCCGCCCAGCCGGACATCCGGCCCTTGGCCCGGACATCCGGCTCTTCCGGAAGCCCCGGATATTGATAGAGGCTAAGGTGTCCCGTCTTTCGATGAGATGTTGGTTTTTGCTTTGGAGGAAGTCGACTTTGACGATCCGACTACGAACGTGCGAGGACGTCGCGCCTTAGCAATCGCTAAACCGACTCCGAGAGGTTATTGACCACGCCGGAGCAAGATCAACGTGACCACGAGGGTCTGTTTCCTGCGAGCAAACGAAGAACAAGCAAGAAACTGAGATTGCAATCTGGATATTGCGAATATAAGATGAAAGCTTTATTGATCAAGGTGGGGTTCTGTGGCGCTTTGTCCGGTCGTTGAACACGAACGGCACGCGAAGTTGCAGCTATGGCGAACTTTTAATCTAAACAAAACCCAAGGTCTAAACGGTGCCCTAAGGGCTGTATATATGGAGGAAGAGGGGGGAATTTCGTGGCCCTTGGTGGAGGGGTCCGAAATCAACCCTATCTCTTGTTTCCCCACACATACGGACTCTAAAAATAGCCTATACTTGTGTATTTCGAAATTACAAGGGCCTGACCCACTAATAAGGTGACGCAGCACCTAGAATAGCCTCGGGACGACATTTATGAAGTAGCATCTTGTATATTTCGTCCAAGGCATCATGCACCCATTATGGTGGCTTCAAAGTCCTGAAATCATCACTTGTAACTCCGTTCTTGTTCCCCTTGCGCATGGCATTATCTCCATGCTTGTTCTTGCTCCAATGTCCATCCTTCTCCAAGCTAGGGCCTTCATTTGTAAGCAAAACAAATGTATCCAATTTAGGCAGCATCATATTCTCATGAACATTAGAATCATTACCAAGAAACGAAAGTACCGATAATTTAATTGGCGTCATGCGAGCTCTAGTAATTGGTCCAAGATATGTAGCAATAGGGGCTGTGGGTGTAACAATGGTATTGATGTCCTCATCATCCTCCCTTCTTGAAATGAAGTCGTCCTCGACGGAAGCTCATATTCCTCACCCAAATAAGGCTTCAAATCTGCAATGTTAAAAGTGGGACTAACCCCAAAATCTGCAGGCAGCTCAAGTTTATATGCATTATCATTTATTTTCTCTAACACCTTAAATGGACCATCAAGACGTGGCATTAGCTTTGAATTGCAAATTAGGAAACCTATCCTTACGCAAATGTAACCAAACAAGATCTCCGGTGCAAAGACAACATGTTTTCTACCCTTATCTCCAGACATTTATATTTAGCATTCATCGCTCAATGTTTTCCTTAGTTATCTCATGCATTTTAAAATCAATTCAGCACGTTCTTTAGCATCAAAATTAACCTTCTCCGATGATGGAAGAGGCAACAAATCAATAGGTGCACGAGGTAGGAAGCCATACACAATTTCAAAAGGGCACATCTTAGTTGTAGAATGTAATGAACGATTATAAGCAAATTCAATATGAGGTAAGCATTCTTCCCACATTTTCTTATTATTCTTCAAAACAGCCCTAAGCATAGTAGACAATGTTCTATTGACTACTTCAGTTTGTCCATCGGTTTGGGGTGACAAGTAGTACTAAAAGCAGTTTAGTCCCCAACTTAGCCCATAAACATCTCCAAAAGTGGCTAAGAAATTTAGTATCACGATCTGAAACAATAGTATTTGGCACACCATGCAAGTTTAATAATTTCACGAAAGAACAAATCAGCAACATTAAAAGATCATCGCTTTTATGACATGGTATAAAGTGTGCCATTTTCGAGAATCTATCCACGACAACAAATATGCTATCCTCCCTTCTTTGTTCGAGGTAAACCTAAAACAAAGTCCATAGATATATCCTCCCAAGGAACACTAGGCACAGCAAAGGCATATATAAACCATGAGGATTGAGTCGTGACTTAGCTTTTTGACATGTAGTGCAGCGAGCAACAAAACGCTCAACATCCCGTCTCATCTTTGGCCAAAAGAAATGTGTAGCAAGTATATCCTCCGTCTTCTTCACGCCAAAGTGTCCCATTAATCCTCCTCCATGCGCCTCCTGCAACAACAAAAGACGAACAGAGCTAGCAGGAATGCATAGCTTGTTAGCACGGAACACAAAACCATCATTAATAACGAACTTGTTCCATGTTCTTCCTTCTTTACAATTCTGCATTACATCTTTAAAATCAGCATCATGCACATATTGATCTTTGATGGTCTCCAAACCAAATATTTTGAAGTCAAGTTGTGAAAGCATAGTATATCGACGAGACAAAGCATCAGCAATAACATTTTCTTTACCCTTCTTGTGTTTAATGACATAAGGAAAGTCTCAATGAATTCAACCCATTTAGCATGTCTACGATTCAGTTTAGCTTGACTTTTAATATGTTTCAAAGATTCATGATCGAATGTATAACAAATTCTTTGGGCCATAAATAATGTTGCCATGTCTCTAAAGTCCGAACAAGAGCATATAATTCTTTGTCATAAGTAGAATAGTTCAGCCTAGGCCCACTCAATTTTTCAGAAAAATATGCAACAGGTTTGCCATCTTGTAATAACACACCTCCTAATCCAATTCCACTAGCATCACATTCAAGCTCAAAAGTCTTATTAAAGTCAGGAAGTTGGAGTAAAGGAGCATGTGTCAACTTATCTTTCAATACCGTGAAGGCTTCTTCCTGTGCGGTACCCCAAACAAAAGGCACATCCTTCTTTGTAAGCTCATTGAGAGGTGCTGCAATGGTGCTAAAGTCTCTCACAAAACGCCTATAGAAACCAGCGAGTCCGAGAAAACTCCTCACTTGTGTGACCGTTTTGGGCTGCGGCCAACTCTCAATAGCTTCAATCTTGGCTTTATCAACTTCAATTCCCTGTGGAGTAACAACATATCCAAGAAAAGATACTCGGTCGGTGCAAAAGGTGCACTTCCCAAGGTTACCAAACAAACGTGCATCACGTAGAGCATTAAAAACAGCACGTAAATGTTCCAAATGTTCTTCCAAAGATTTGCTATAAATCAGTATATCATAGTAAACTACCACAAATCGTCCAATGAAAGCACGTAAAACTTCGTTCATTAATCTCATGAAAGTACTAGGTGCATTAGTTAACCCAAAAGGCATGACTAACCACTCATATAATCCAAACTTAGTTTTAAATGCTGTTTTCCATTCATCTCCCAATTTCATACGAATTTGATGGTATCCACTACGCAAATCAACTTTGGAGAATATTGTAGAGCCACTCAATTCATCAAGCATATCATCTAGCCTAGGAATAGGATGACGATAACGAATAGTAATATTATTAATGCCTCTACAATCAACACACATACGCGACGTACCATCCTTTTTAGGCACTAGTATAATAGGAACAACACAAGGACTAAGAGATTCGCGTATATAACCTTTGTCGAGCAGTTCCTATACTTGACGCATAATCTCCTTCGTCTCCTCTGGATTGGTACGGTATGGTGCACGGTTGGGTAGCGATGCACCGGGAATTAAGTCAATTTGATGCTCAATCCCTCGAATAGGTGGTAATCCGGTGCACGCCTTGTGGGAAGACGTCGTGAACTCCCCGCAAAATGTTAGTGACAGCAGGGGCAAAGAGGAAGGCACGTCCTCGAATGAAAATAATGCCTCTTTGCACACAAAAGCATAGCAAACAGATTTGCTAGAATCTAGCTCATCAATATCAGATTTGGTGGCAAATAAACATGCACTTTTCAGTTTAATTTCAGAAGCAACATTAGATGGTTTATTATTAGGCTTCATTTGTTGCTCAAATTCTTTTGCCACAATCTGATTTTCACTCCTATTTTTCTCCTGTTTTGCTTTATTAGCTCTATTAATATCATCTTTCAAAATGGAATCAGGAGTCATAGGAAGCAAAGTAATATTTTTATCCTTGTGAACAAGAGTATACTGATTGTTTCTACCATGGTGTACAGAATTTTATCAAATTGCCATGGTCTACCAAGTAATAAGGAACATGCTTGCATAGGTACCACATCACAATCAACATAATCAGCATATGTAGAGATACTAAAATACACATGAACAAAGACGTGTTACCTTAACCTTGCCGCTGTTGTTGAACCATTGGATGTAGTAAGGATGTGGATGTGGTCTTGTGGTGAGAGAAAGCTTCTCCACCATATCCATGCTAGCCAAGTTGTTGCAGCTCCCTCCATCTATGATGACGCTGAATAGAACGTTCCTTCACAACTCCCTTTGTATGGAACAAGTTATGCCTCTGATTTTGCTCAGCTTGTGTAACCTGCACACTCAAAACACGTTGAGCAACTAAACATTCATACCTGTCAAGATCTTGACAGCCATGTATTGTGTCTCATGATCGAATCATCTCCACCGTGTTCTTCATGTGTAATAAGAGCCAAAGTCTCTTCATCATAGTCACTAGCAGACTCATACCCACCATCCTCGTAGCAATCATCACACGCTGAGATTGGCATTCTCTCATAAAATGTCCTCTTCCCTTACAATGACGACAAATAATATCACTTGTGTGCCCTGTTGACGCCATGGAAGAAGAAGAGCTCTGTAGGCCCAAGCAGGTGTACTCTTGGCGAGATAGTGGTGGTTGTGCCTGCTTTCTTGTATCACGGTTGGAGGTGGCAGCCGACGGAGGTGCGGTGTAGTAGAACGTGTGGAAGTAGATGATGCACGTGGTGTCCATGAGGAAGGTCGACCTGCAGAAAAGTTAGTCCGCGCCAAGGCACTCGTCGATCCTGCACTTCACGCTCAGCTTTACAAGCAAGATGGAATAATCGAGTGATATTATTATAATCCTTGTAGTCTAGAATGGTCTGAATCTCTCTATTTAATCCACCCAGAAAACGTGCAAGCATAGCTTCATTCTCCTCAACAATACCACATCTAATCAAGCCAGTTTGTAATTCCCGATAATATTCTTCTACCGAATTTTTTCCTTGTCTTAAGCGCTGCAATTTTTGAAGTAATTCACGCTGATAATATGGTGGAACCCAACGAGTACGCATAGCAGTTTTCAAAGCAGCCCAAGTAGCTGGAACAGGATATAATCTACAATGTTCAGACCACCAAACACATGCAAAGCTAGTGAAAGCACAAACAGCAGCAGGAGCACGTCTCTCCTCAGGATATTGTAAACATGTAAATCGTTGTTCAGTTTCTAACTCCCAAGTAAGATATATATCAGGAACATATCTACCCTCAAATGGTGGAATATTCAATTTCAGTTTAGGGAGATGGTCATGATCTCGTACCTGAAGGGGAGCCCGAACATTGCCATTATTTGCATGTGGACGACTTGGTGGTTGTGGTGCTGGTGGTTGCACGTAGTTCTGATGTTGATCAACCTCATCCTCGTAATCTCTCACATAATCATCCTCCCCCACCGCAGCAGCAGGAGCCACAGAAGTATCAACAGCAGCACCAGTAGCTTGGCCAGGCTGAAGAGGGACACGGGAAGCTCGGCGGAAGGCTGTTTCGCGATGTGGAGGTAGTCCTTGTTGTTGTAGGAGAGGTGCGTTAGGTGCCGCCGGTGGTGGTGGTGGTAGAAGCGCGAGCAATTCATTAAACTTGTTATCGAGCTTTGTTTCGAACGCCTTCTCAATGCCATCTATCTTCTCCATGCCCTCTTCAAATCTATTTAGCACATCTTCCACCTGCCCACTCATCATTTGTTCAAACTTATCATGTAGCGCTTTGTTTGTCATGTTCTCCCAGTCAGTCACGTCGGCTTGTGATCCTGCCATGGTGATCGGCAACCGATGTAATCAAAACTCTCAAAGCTTGGATAGAGCGATTACCAGGGAGAGTCAAACGCACGATGTAGATGTATGTGGAGCTGGGAAGGCTTATAATATGGTAGCAAAAAGGGTCAGCAATAATCAATTCAGAGATGCAAAGTTGAATAAACGCTCAACGACGGTACTGTGCTGGTCCTATAATGGCGAGTGTCTCAAAACTCTTCCCAGGTCAAACTGACAGGATGGGCACGAAATTTTTTCGACCAAATTTTTTTTTTCGACTGCCCGGACCAAAAAACTGGAAACGGGTCAAAAAAACTTTCTATAACGGCGACTGTCTCAATACACTTAGAAACACCTAAAAATAGGATAGCCAGAAATTTTTTCGACAAGTGCGTTTTCGGAAAATTTTGGGCCTAAACGGAGGGTGGTTTTCGGAATTTTTTTTTTGCGAAACCTACTCCGGCAAGGAAACACGAATCGGAAACTAGATGGATCTTGAAAACAAACCTAATATGCAAGGAACTCGGATTGGTGGTGGATATATGGTGGTGGTATATGGCAGCGGTGGTGGTAGCGGTGGTAGTATATGGACACGGATTGGTGGTGGTCTATGGATACGGATTCGGAGCGGTGATGGTAGGTGGCAGGGGCGATGATGATGGTGCGCTGGCGACGTGACAACTTATGACCAGAACTCGAAACTCTAAAAGACTAGACTCTAAGACCAGCAACTAGACACGACGATGCACCCGCAAATTCAACAAAGCAAAACCCTAAAAAGATTATGCAAAGGCTCGATTGGTTCGGATATGATGAACTAACCCTAATTTTTTTTGTGGCTTTTTCGTGGAATATAGGTATGAAGAACAGACTCGATCTAAACTACGAAAACTGTAAAATCTCACCGAGCAACCTGGAACTCGATACCACTTGATAGAGGCTAAGGTGTCCCGTCTTCGATGAGATGTTGGTTTTGCTTTGGAGGAAGTCGACTTTGACGATCCGACTACGAACGTGCGAGGACGTCGCGCCTTAGCAATCGCTAAACCAACTCCGAGAGGTTATTGACCACGCCGGAGCAAGATCAACCTGACCACGAGGGTCTGTTTCCTGCGAGCAAACGAAGAACAAGCAAGAAACTGAGATTGCAATCTGGATATTGCGAATATAAGATGAAAGCTTTATTGATCAAGGTGGGGTTCTGTGACGCTTTGTCCAGTCGTTGAACACAAACGGCACGAAGTTGCAGCTATGGCGAACTTTTAATCTAAACAAAACCCAAGGTCTAAACGGTGCCCTAAGGGCTGTATATATGGAGGAAGAGGGGGGAATTTCGTGGCCCTTGGTGGAGGGGTCCGAAATCAACCCTATCTCTTGTTTCCCCACACATACGGACTCTAAAAATAGCCTATACTTGTGTATTTCGAAATTACAAGGGCCTGGCCCACTAATAAGGTGACGCAGCACCTAGAATAGCCTCGGGACGACATTTATGAAGTAGTATCTTGTATATTTCGTCCAAAGCTTCATGCACCCATTATGGTGGCTTCAAAGTCCTGAAATCATCACTTGTAACTCCGTTCTTGTTCCCCTTGCGCATGGCATTATCTCCATGCTTGTTCTTGCTCCAATGTCCATCCTTCTCCAAGCTAGGGCCTTCATTTGTAAGCAAAACAAATGTATCCAATTTAGGCAGCATCATATTCTCATGAACATTAGAATCATTACCAAGAAACGAAAGTACGATAATTTAATTGGCGTGCATGCGAGCTCTAGTAATTGGTCCAAGATATGTAGCAAGAGGGGCTGTGGGTGTAACAATGGTATTGATGTCCTCATCGATATCCGACCCTTCTCCCGAAATCCGCCCCTCCATCACCGATTTGCGTCTGAAGAAGACCCGCCAGCCCGGACATCCGGCCCCCTAGCCCGGACATCCGGCGTCTCGGGAAAGCCCGGACATCCGGCCCGACGCCCGGACATCCGGCCTCCCCTTCCTGCGTGTAGTGTATCCGGGACATGTCCCATGTACCCCTTCGCCCCCGAAACTATATATACTTCATCCCCTTCCTCTTTCCAGGGTAGCGTTGATTTAGCTCATTAGATAGAGCTTCGCTCATCCATACCGGATCTACTCCACGAGAGAGACCGCGGCCCCTCTTCGGAGACGATCCACCTTGGATTCAAGACCTCCCTTTGCGGAGAAGACCATCATCAAGACCTCCTCACGGAGAAGAACGGCTACCGTTTGTATCGTCCTTTGTTGACCTTGAATCATGTATCTCCCTTTGTGTTCTTTGATCTAGCATTTGTGTGACCGATTCCTTGTTGGTTGAGTGTTTTCCCTCGTCCCTCCCCGTGATTTCCTCGTGTTCTTCCGCTCGTTCTTCGTGATTCCCCCATAGGATCCGCTCCAACGTGAAAGATCGTCCACGTAGGGTTCCGCCCTACATCATCTATGGTATCAGAGCCACGTTGATCACGTTTTTGGAGCCCCTACCCCGTGTTTTCTAGCTTGATTTTGTTGATTTCGTCCTAAATCCGAAAATCCCCACCAATAATAGCCCCAATTTTTTTTTGTGATTTGTTAGTTTTGATGATGTTTTGTTGATTTTGATCCATGGATTTGCTTGGTTTCGAGTGGATCTAGCATTTCCCCAAGTTTCCCCACTTTCCATCCACGAAATCTCTCCAATTTTGACCTTGAAATCTTCAATTTCCGCCCCCAATTCGAAAATTTCCGCCCCAAACGAGATCGGGATTAAATCGGGCGGACATCCGAACCTCAGACCGGACATCCGCCATCCGCCGGACATCCGGCCCTAAGCCGGACATCCGGGCCCTGAGCGCCAAATCTGCCAGGGAGATGGTCATGATCTCGTACTGAAGGGGCCGAACATTGCCATTATTTGCATGTGGGCGACTTGGTGGTTGTGGTCTTTGGTGGTTGCCGCGTGGTTACGATGTTGATCAACCTCATCCTCGTAATCTCTCACATAATCATCCTCCCCACCACATGGCGAGGAGCCACGAAGTATCAACAGCAGCACCATGGCTTGGCGGTGAAGAGGGACACGGGAAGCTCGGCGGAAGGCTGTTTAGCGATGTGGAGGTAGTCCTTGTTGTTGTAGGAGAGGTGCGTTAGGTGCCGCCGGTGGTGGTGGTGGTAGAAGCGCGAGCAATTCATTAAACTTGTTATCGAGCTTTGTTTGACGCCTTCTCAATGCCATCTATCTTCTCCATGCCCTCTTCAAATCTATTTAGCATCTTCCACCTGCCCACTCATCATTTGTTCAAACTTATCATGTAGCGCTTTGTTTGTCATGTTCTCCCGATCGATCACGTCGGCTTGTGATCTGCCATGGTGATGACGGCAGCCGATGTAATCAAAACTCTCAAAGCTTGGATAGGCGATTACCGGGGAGAGTCAAGCATACGATGTAGATGTATGTGGAGCTGGGAAGGCTTATAATATGGTAGCAAAAAGGTCAGCAATAATCAATTCAGAGATGCAAAGTTGAATAAGCGCTCACTTTGACGATCTTGTGCTGGTCCTATAATGGCGAGTGTCTCAAAACTCTTCCCAGTCAAAGCCCTGCAGGATGGGCACGAAATTTTTTCGACCAAATTTTTTTTTCGATTGCCGGACCAAAAAAGCTGAAGCGGGTCAAAAAAACTTTCTATACTTGTTGTCTCAATACACTTAGAAACACCTAAAAATAGGATAGCCAGAAATTTTTTCGACAAGTCGTTTTCGGAAAATTTTGGGCCTAAGCGGAGGTGGTTTTGAATTTTTTTCGCGAAACCTACTCCGGCAAAGAAACTGAATCGGAAACTAGATGGATCTTGAAAACAAACCTAATATGCAAGGAACTTCGGATTGGTGGTGGATATATGGTGGTGGTATATGGCAGCGGTGGTGGTAGCGGTGGTAGTATATGGACGCGGTTGGTGGTGGTCTATGGATCACAGTTCGGAGGCGGTGATGGTAGGTGGCGAGGCGATGATGATGGTCTTGTTGGCGGCGTGACAACTTATGACCAGAACTCGAAACTCTAAAGACTAGACTCTAAGACCAGCAACTAGACACGACGATGCACCCATAAATTCAACAAAGCAAAACCCTAAAAGATTATGCAAAGGCTCAGATTGGTTGGATATGATGAACTAACCCTAATTTTTTGTGGCTTTTTAAATGGAATATAGGTATGAAGAACAGACTCGATCTAAACTACGAAAAGCTGTAAAATCTCACCGAGCAACACGGAACTCGATACCACTTGATAGAGGCTAAGGTGTCCCGTCTTTCGATGAGATGTTGGTTTTTGCTTTGGAGGAAATCGACTTTGGCGATCCGACTACGACGTCTTGAGACGTCGCGCCTTAGCAATCGCTAAACCAACTCCGAGAGGTTATTGACCCGCCGGAACAAGATCAACGACCACGAGTGCATTTCCTGCGAGCAAGCGAAGAACAAGCAAGCTGAGATTGCAATCTGGATATTGCGAATATAAGATGAAAGCTTTATTGATCAAGGTGGGGTTACTGTGGCGCCTTTATGCAGTCGTTGAACACAAGCGAAATCTGTGAAGTTGCAGCTATGGCGAACTTTTAATCTAAACAAAACCCAAGGTCTAAGCGGTGCCCTAAGGGCTGTATATATGGAGGAAGAGGAATTTCGTGGCCCTTGGTGGAGGGTCGAAATCAACCTATCTCTTGTTTCCCACACATACGGACTCTAAAATAGCCTATACTTGTGTATTTCGAAATTACAAGGGCCTGGCCCACTAATAAGGTGGCAGCACCTAGAATAGCCTCGGGACGACATTTATGAAGTAGTATCTTGTATATTTCGTCCAAGCTTCATGCACCCATTATGGTGGCTTCAAAGTCCTGAAATCATCACTTGTAACTCCGTTCTTGTTCCCCTTAGCATGGCATTATCTCCATGCTTGTTCTTGCTCAATGTCCATCCTTCTCCAAGCTAGGGCCTTCATTTGTAAGCAAAACAAATGTATCCAATTTAAGCAACATCATATTCTCATGAACATTAGAATCATTACCAAAAAGCGAAAGTACGATAATTTAATTGGCGTCTTGCGAGCTCTAGTAATTGGTCCAGTATATGTAGCAGTAGGGGCTGTGGGTGTAACAATGGTATTGATGTCCTCATCAGATATCCGACCCCTTCTCCCGGAAATCCGGCCCCTCCATCACCGATTGCGTCTGGAAGACCCCGCCAGCCCGGACATCCGGCCCCCTAGCCCGGACATCCGGCGTCTCGGGAAAGCCCGGACATCCGGCCCGACGCCCGGACATCCGGCCTCCCCTTCCTGCGTGTAGTGTATCCGGGACATGTCCCATGTACCCCTTCGCCCCCGAAACTATATATACTTCATCCCCTTCCTCTTTCCAGGGTAGCGTTGATTTAGCTCATTAGATAGAGCTTGGCTCATCCATACGGATCTACTCCACGAGAGAGACGCGGCCCCTCTTGGAGGCGATCCACCTTGGATTCAAGACCTCCCTTTGCGGGAAGACCATCATCAAGACCTCCTCACGGAGAAAACGGCTACCGTTTGTATCGTCCTTTGTTGACCTTGAATCATGTATCTCCTTTGTGTTCTTTGATCTAGCATTTGTGTGACCGATTCCTTGTTGGTTGAGTGTTTTCCCTCGTCCCTCCCGTGATTTCCTCGTGTTCTTCCGCTCGTTCTTCGTGATTCCCCATAGGATCCGCTCCAACGTGAAAGATCGTCCACGTGAGGTTCCGCCCTACATCATCTATGGTATCGAGCCACGTTGATCACGTTTTGGAGCCCCTACCCGTGTTTTCTAGCTTGATTTTGTTGATTTAGTCCTAAATCCGAAAATCCCCACCAATAATAGCCCCAATTTTTTTTGTGATTTGTTAGTTTTGATGATGTTTTGTTGATTTTGATCCATGGATTTGCTTGGTTTCAGTGGATCTAGCATTTCCCCAAGTTTCCCCACTTTCCATCCACGAAATCTCTCAATTTTGACCTTGAAATCTTCAATTTCCGCCCCAATTCGAAAATTTCCTTCAAAGCGAGATCGGGATTAAATGGGGCGGACATCCGACCTCAGACCGGACATCCGAACCATCCGGCGGACATCCGGACTAAGCGGACATCCGGGCCTGGGCGCCAAATCTGCCCGGTTCTGGACAGACAGCCCCGGAAATCCGGGCTCAACCCCGGACATCCGACCCCTGGAATTTCAGTTTTTTTCGTTTCACCGTTTTGTCCATAACTAATTCATCCGGAGTCCGATTTTGACGTTCTTTAGCTCGTTTTGAAGCTATTGACATCCCCCTTCCCATAAAAATACTACCACCACCATTTGACTCTATCAAATTTTGTCAAAATTTGACAAGTTTGCCTAGGCCTTCCACCATATCATCCGCATAGCCACCACCGACTTCCGCAACCTAACCAATTTTGTTCCCCATAGCATTAGTGGTTGCTTGAGTAGTGATTCGAGTCTCCTAAGGTTTTTCGGCTACTTAGGGACGATTGCTTCTTCATCAACCACCACCACCACTTCCGCATAGGCGTGCCCACCATACACTTCCGACCACCTCAACTTAACCCAATAGTTGTTTGAGCTTTTTCGAGTTGTGGCTTGTGTTTCCTAAGGTGTTTGACTGCTTAGGAATGACAACTTCAACTCCGACACGTGTATAGCCCATCATTCCACTTCCGCATTGCCAAGTGCAAACCACCACCGCATTCCGCTACCACTATTTGACATTTGCCATTTGATATTTTGAGTTAGCGGTTTTCCGTTTCCTAAGGTGTTTGACTACTTAGGGGCGAGTCTCCATCATCTTGGTATCTACATCAAAACACCGCTACTCATCATCGCCAGACGGTAACCTCCATATCATCTTGGTATCGTGGTATCCCTCCATTGTATATTCCCTTGCTATTGCATTGTTAACCCCTAGCCTTACTTTTGCGTTACTTGCCTATCGAGACTAGCCATTTGAGTATTGCCGGCAACGTTAGTTGTGCACATTAGTGATCATACCTTCCATTACATACCATACCATATCATATTGGTATCATATCATCCATTGTGTCTCAAGTTTGTTCCCGCATATACACATTTGCTATCTTGGTTTGTGCATTGTGCAAAGTGGCCATAGAAAAAAAAAATAAAGCTTTTAAGCAAAAGAAAGAGAGCAAAGAGCTTGGAAGCAAGCGCCATAGCATCATACCATATTGCATATAAGATTATCATACTTGATCATCTTGGATCATTGTGAGAGAAACACCGGGAACCATACATACATAGCATACTTGGGATAGAAAATTTATCCATTTTGCATCTCATAGGTTGTGCACAAGTGTCGTATCCGCCTATTGAGCAATCGTGCTAGCGTCTCTCTTGAGTTGTGCAACACGAGCATTTTCCGTGGATTCCACATTTTGTGCTCATTCCTTGGTTGCATGACCCCATTTATCTATCCGTGTGTGTGTTTCCGTGTGCCATTCTTTGCTATTGGTCCATTTGTTTCACTTGCGAATTTGTGAATCTCTTTCAACATTATTGACTCTTGCTAACATTTTGCATTAAATTTTTGTGCCACTATCCTCACCGAGCTCCTCCATAAGCTTTACTTGTGTAGGTGTGAGAACCGACAAGGATTGGTACCAATAGTGCTATTTCATTGTCCGCATTTGAGTGAACTTGATAGAGGCAAAGGTGTCCCGATGTTTCGATGAGATGATGGTTATCGTTTCTGTGGGAGTCGACCTTGACGATCCGACTACGATCGTGCGAGACGTCGCGCCTTAGCAATCGCTAAACCAACTTCCGAGGGTTATTGACCACGCGAACACGATCAACGACCACGAGGGCTGTTTCCTGCGAGCAAGCGAAGAACAAGCAAGAAGCTGAGATTGCAATCTGGATATTGCGAATATAAGATGAAAGCTTTATTGATCAAGGTGGGGTTACATGGCGCCTTTATGCAGTCGTTGAACACAAGCGAAATCTGCGAAGTTGCAGCTATGGCGAACTTTTAATCTAAACAAAACCCAAGGTCTAAGCGGTGCCCTAAGGGCTGTATATATGGAGGAAGAGGGAATTTCGTGGCCCTTGGTGGAGGGTCGAAATCAACCCTAACTCTTGTTCCCCCACATACGGACTCTAAAAACAGCCTATACTTAAGTATTTCGAAATTACATGGGCCTGGCCCAATAATAAGGTGACCAGCACCTAGAATAGCCTATGGACGAATATTATGAAGTGGCATCTTGTATATTTCGTCCAAGGCCTCATGCACTCATTAGGGTGGCTTCAAAGTCTGGAATCATCACTTGTAACTCCGTTCTTGTTCCCCTTGCATGCCAACATCTCCATGCTTGAACTTGCTCCAAGGTTCATCTTTCTTGTCCATGGTAGGTCCTTCATTTGTAAGCAAAACAAATGTATCCAATTTAAGCAGCATCATATTCTCATGAACATTAGAATCGTTACCCGAAGCGAAAGTACGATAATTCAATTGGCGTCTGTGAGCTCTAGTAATTGGTCCGTATGTATAGCAGCAGGGGCTGTGGGTGTAACAATGGTATTGATGTCCTCATCATCCTCCCTTCTTGAAATGAAGTGAGTCCTCGGCGGAAGCTCATCTTCCTCACCCAAATAAGGCTTCAAATCTGCAATGTTAAAAGTGGGACTAACCCCAAAATCTGCGGGCAACTCAAGTTTATATGCATTATCATTTATTTTCTCTAACACCTTAAATGGACCATCAACCGTGGCATTAGCTTTGATTTGCGCAAATTAGAAACCTATCCTTACATAAATGTAACCAAACAAGATCTCGGTGCAAAGACAACATGTTTTCTACCCTTATCTCCGACAAGTTTATATTTAGCATTCATCGCTCAATGTTTTCCTTAGTTAACTCATGCATTTTTAAAATCAATTCAGCACGTTCTTTAGCATCAAAATTAACCTTCTCCGAAGATGGAAGAGGCAACAAATCAATAGGTGCGAGGAAGGAAGCCATACACAATTTCAAAGGGCACATCTTAGTAGTAGAATGCAATGAGCGATTATAAGCAAATTCAATATGAGGCAAGCATTCTTCCCACATTTTCTTATTATTCTTCAAAACAGCCCTAAGCATAGTAGACAATGTTCTATTGACTACTTCAGTTTATCCATCGGTTTGGGGGTGACAAGTAGTACTAAAAGCAGTTTAGTCCCCAACTTAGCCCATAAACATCTCCAAAAGTGGCTAAGAAATTTAGTATCACGATCTGAAACAATAGTATTTGGCACACCATGCAAGCGAATAATTTCACGAAAGAACAAATCAGCAACATTATGACATCATCGCTTTTATGACATGGTATAAAGTGTGCCATTTTAGAGAATCTATCCACGACAACAAATATGCTATCCTCCTTCTTTGTTAGGTAAACCTAAAACAAAGTCCATAGATATATCCTCCCAAGGAACACTAGGCACGAGCAAAGGCATATATAAACCATGAGGATTGAGTCGTGACTTAGCTTTTTGACATGTAGTGCAGCGAGCTACAAAGCGCTCAACATCCGTCTCATCTTTGGCCAAAAAAATGTGTAGCAAGTATATCCTCCGTCTTCTTCACGCCAAAGTGTCCCATTAATCCTCCTCCATCGCCTCCTGCAACAACAAAAGGCGAACGAGCTAGCAGGAATGCATAGCTTGTTATACGGAACACAAAACCATCATTAATAACGAACTTGTTCCATGTTCTTCCCTCTTTACAATTCTGCATTACATCTTTAAAATCAGCATCATGCACATATTGATCTTTGATGGTCTCCAAACCAAATATTTTGAAGTCAAGTTGTGAAAGCATAGTATATCGACGAGACAAAGCATCAGCAATAACATTTTCTTTACCCTTCTTGTGTTTAATGACATAAGGGAAAGTCTCAATGAATTCAACCCATTTAGCATGTCTACGATTCAGTTTAGCTTGACTTTTAATATGTTTCAAAGATTCATGATCAGAATGTATAACAAATTCTTTGGGCCATAAATAATGTTGCCATGTCTCTAAAGTCCGAACAAGAGCATATAATTCTTTGTCATAAGTAGAATAGTTCAGACTAGGCCCTCAATTTTTGAGAAAAGTATGCAACAGGTTTGCCATCTTGTAATAACACACCTCTAATCCAATTCCACTAGCATCACATTCAAGCTCAAAAGTCTTATTAAAGTCGGGAAGTTGGAGTAAAGGGCATGTGTCAACTTATCTTTCAATACCGTGAAGGCTTCTTCACATGCGGTACCCCAAACAAAAGGCACATCCTTCTTTGTAAGCTCATTGAGAGGTGCAGCAATGGTGCTAAAGTCTCTCACAAAGCGCCTATAGAAACCAGCGAGTCCAAGAAAACTCCTCACTTGTGTGACCGTTTTGGGCTGCGGCCAACTCTCAATAGCTTCAATCTTGGCTTTATCAACTTCAATTCCTGTGGAGTAACAACATAGCCAAGAAAAGATACTCGAATTCGGTGCAAAGGTGCACTTCCCAAGGTTACCAAACAAGCGTGCATCACGTAGAGCATTAAAAACAACACGTAAATGTTCCAAATGTTCTTCCAAAGATTTGCTATAAATCAGTATATCATCAAAGTAAACTACCACAAATCGTCAATGAAAGCACGTAAAACTTAGTTCATTAATCTCATGAAAGTACTAGGTGCATTAGTTAACCCAAAAGGCATGACTAACCACTCATATAATCCAAACTTAGTTTTAAATGCTGTTTTCCATTCATCTCCCAATTTCATACGAATTTGATGGTATCCACTCATAAATCAACTTTGGAGAATATTGTAGAGCCACTCAATTCATCAAGCATATCATCTAGCCTAGGAATAGGATGGCGATAACGAATAGTAATATTATTAATGCCTCTACAATCAACACACATCATGACGTACCATCCTTTTAGGCACTAGTATAATAGGAACAGCACAAGGACTAAGAGATTGGCGTATATAACCTTTGTCGAGCAGCTCACTGTACTTGGCGCATAATCTCCTTCGTCTCCTCTGGATTGATGCGGTATGGTGCGCGGTTGGGTAGCGATGCAGGAATTAAGTCAATTTGATGCTCAATCCCTCGAATAGGTGGTAATCCGGTGGCACGTCTTGTGGAAAGGCGTCGTGAACTCTGCAAAATGTTAGTGACAGCGAGGGGCAAAGAGGAAAACCGTCCTCGAATGAAAATAATGCCTCTTTGCACACAAAAGCATAGCAAACAGATTTGCTAGAATCTAGCTCATCAATATCAGATTTGGTGGCAAATAAACATGCACTTTTCAGTTTAATTTCAGAAGCAACATTAGATGGTTTATTATTAGGCTTCATTTGTTGCTCAAATTCTTTTGCCACAATCTGATTTTCACTCTTATTTTCTCTGTTTTGCTTTATTAGCTCTATTAATATCATCTTTCAAAATGGAATCAGGAGTCATAGGAAGCAAAGTAATATTTTATCCTTGTGAACAAGAGTATCTGATTGTTTCTACCATGGTGTACAGAATTTTATCAAATTGCCATGGTCTACCAAGTAATAAGGAACATGCTTGCATAGGTACCACATCACAATCAACATAATCAGCATATGTAGAGATACTAAAATACACACGAGCAGATCGTGTTACCTTAACCTTGCATTGTTGTTGAACCATTGGATGTAGTAAGGATGTGGATGTGGTCTTGTGGTGAGAAAGCTTCTCCACCATATCCATGCTAGCCAAGTTGTTGCAGCTCCCTCCATCTATGATGGCCTTGAATAGAGCGTTCCTTCACAACTCCTTTGTATGGAACAAGTTATGCCTCTGATTTTGCTCAGCTTGTGTAACCTGCACACTCAAAACCGTTGAGCAACTAAACATTCATACTGTCGGCATCTTGGCAGCCATGTATTGCGTCTCGGGATCAGAATCATCTCCACCGTGTTCTTCATGTGTAATAAGAGCCAAAGTCTCTTCATCATAGTCACTAGCAGGACTCATACCCACCATCCTCGGTAGCAATCATCACCGCTGAGATGTGCATTCTCTCATAAAATGTCCTCTTCCCTTACGACGACAAATAATATCACTTGTGTGCCTGTTGGCGCCATGGAAGAAGAAGAGCTCTGTGTGAGCCCGGCGGGTGTACTCTTGGCGGATAGTGGTGGTTGTGCACCTTTCTTGTATCACGGTTGGAGGTGGCAGCCGGCGGAGGTGCGGTGTAGTAGAGCGTGTGGAAGTAGATGATGCGTGGTGTCCATGATGAAGGTCGACCTGCGAGAAAAGTTAGTCGCGCCAAGGCACATCGATCCTGCACTTCACGTTCAGCTTTACAAGCAAGATGGAATAATCGGTGATATTATTATAATCCTTGTAGTCTAGAATGGTGCGAATCTCTCTATTTAATCCACCGGAGAAAGCGTGCAAGCATAGCTTCATTCTCCTCAACAATACCACATCTAATCAAGCCAGTTTGTAATTCGATAATATTCTTCTACGAATTTTTCCTTGTCTTAAGCGCTGCAATTTTGAAGTAATTCACGCTGATAATATGGTGGAACCAGATACGCATAGCAGTTTTCAAAGCAGCCCAAGTAGCTGGAGCAGGATATAATCTACAATGTTCGGACCACCAAACACATGCAAAGCTAGTGAAAGCACAAACAATGGCGAGGAACACGTCTCTCCTCGGGATATTGTAAACATGTAAATCGTTGTTCAGTTTCTAACTCCCAAGTAAGATATATATCAGGAACATATCTACCCTCAAATGGTGGAATATTCAATTTCAGTTTAGGGAGATGGTCATGATCTCGTACTGAAGGGGCGAACATTGCCATTATTTGCATGTGGGCGACACGGTGGTTGTGGTCTTTGGTGGTTGCGTGGTTCGATGTTGATCAACCTCATCCTCGTAGCTCTTACATAATCATCCTCCCCACCATGGCGGCGGGAGCCACGAAGTATCAATGGCACCGGCAGCTTGGCGGTGAAGAGGGACACGGGAAGCTCGGCGGAGGGCTGTTTCGCGATGTGGAGGTAGTCCATGTTGTTGTAGTAGAGGTGCGTTAGGTGCAGCCGGTGGTGGTGGTGGTAGGCAGCGAGCAATTCATTAAACTTGTTATCGAGCTTTGTTTGACCGCCTTCTCAATGCCATCTATCTTCTCCATGGCCTCTTCAAATCTATTTAGCACATCGTCCACTGCCCACTCATCATTTGTTGAAACTTATCATGTAGCGCTTTGTTTGTCATGTTCTCCCGGTCGGTCTAAATCGACTTGTGATCCTGCCATGGTTAGCGACAATAGAAACACACAAGAATATGATTGACAGACTACTAGGAAGTGGTGGTGGTGGTGTGGTGGGCGATCACAAATCCGTCAAGCAAATCTCAAATTCTTACCAGTTCTTACCCAGCGGTGGCGGTGATCGACAACCGATGTAGTCAAAACTCTCAAAGCTTGGATAGAAGCGATTACGGGAGAGTCAAGCATACGATGTAGATGTATGTGGAGCTGGGAAGGCTTATAATATGGTAGCAAAAAGGTTGACAATAATCAATTCGGAGATGCAAAGTTGAATAAGCGCTCAGCAGCAGTCTTGTCTTTGGTCTAGGCTGAACCGTGCTAGAGGCGAGCCTAGAACACTAACAAAATCGGCGCTGCGGAAACAACGGAAAAGCACACTCTGGAATAATTTTTTTTAAGCTCTTTTTTTTTTTTTTGCGCTTCTTTTTTTTTTTGCTGCTCTTTTTTTTTTTTGCGAAAAATCACTATAATGGCGAGTGTCTCAAAACTCTTCTCAGGTCAATGGCAGGATGGGCACGAATTTTTTCGACCAAAATTTTTTTTTTTATTTGCCGGACCCAAAAGCTGAAGCAGGTCAAAAAATTTTCTATAATGTATTTGTCTCAATCGCTTAGAAACACCTAAAAATAGGATAGCGAAGAAAATTTTTTCGACAAGTGCGTTTTCGGAAAATTTTGGGCCTAAACGGAGGTGGTTTCGGACTGAGAAACTTTTTCGACAAGTCACGGAGGAAAATTTTTTTTTTTTTTCGAAACCTACTCCGGCAAGGAAAACACAAATCGGAAACTAGATGGATCTCGAAAACAAACCTAATATGCAAGGAACTTCGGATTGGTGGTGGATATATGGTGGTATATGGCGGTGGTGGTATATGGATCACAGTTGAGGCGGTGGCGGATTAACAATGGTGGTAGATGGCAAGGCGATGATGATGGTGCGTGGCGGCGTGACAACTTATGACCAGAACTTCGAAACTCTAAAGACTAGACTCTAAGACCAGCAACTTGACCGGCGATGCAACCGCAAATTCAACAAAGCAAAAACCTAAAAAGATTATGCAAAGGCTCAGATTGGTTGGAGATGATGAACTAACCTAATGTTTTTTTGTGGCTTTTTCGTGGACTTTAGGTATGAAGAACAGACTCGATCTAATCTCTGAAAAACTGTAAAATCTCACCGAGCAACACGAAACTCTGATACCACTTGATAGAGGCAAAGGTGTCCCGATGTTTCGATGAGATGATGGTTATCGTTTACGTGAGGAGTCGACCTTGGCGATCCGACTACGATCGTGCGAGGCGTCGCGCCTATAGCAATCGCTAAACCAACTTCCGAGGGTTATTGACCACGCGGACACGATCAACGACCACGAGGGCTGTTTCCTGCGAGCAAGCGAAGAACAAGCAAGAAACTGAGATTGCAATCTGGATATTGCGAATATAAGATGAAAGCTTTATTGATCAAGGTGGGGTTACTGTGGCGCCTTTATGCAGTCGTTGAACACAAGCGAAATGCTGTGAAGTTGCAGCTATGGCGAACTTTTAATCTAAACAAAACCCAAGGTCTAAGCGGGGCCCTAAGGGCTGTATATATGGAGGAAGAGAATTTCGTGGCCCTTGGTGGAGGGTCGAAATCAACCCTAACTCTTGTTTCCCCACATACGGACTCTAAAACAGCCTATACTTAAGTATTTCGAAATTACATGGGCCTGGCCCAATAATAAGGTGACGCAGCACCTAGAATAGCCTATGGGCGAATATTATGAAGTGGCATCTTGTATATTTCGTCCAAGGCCTCATGCACTCATTAGGGTGGCTTCAAAGTCTGGAATCATCACTTGTAACTCCGTTCTTGTTCCCCTTGCGCATGCCAACATCTCCATGCTTGAACTTGCTCCAAGGTTCATCTTTCTTGTCCATGGTAGGTCCTTCATTTGTAAGCAAAACAAATGTATCCAATTTAAGCAGCATCATATTCTCATGAACATTAGAATCGTTACCCGAAGCGAAAGTACACGATAATTCAATTGGCGTCTGCGCGAGCTCGAGTAATTGGTCCAGTATGTATAGCAGCAGGGGCTGTGGGTGTAACAATGGTATTGATGTCCTCATCAGAACTTGATTCATTTTCAACATCGGTCAAGGTACATTGGTATAAGTTCTTCTCTTTCTCCCACTCATATTTGCTCGAGTCTTGTGATGGATAGGCAAGGCATTTCATCTCCGGTCTTCGACAACAACGATGGCGTGAACAACTACATCACCAAAGCGTCTCTCTTCGATCTACAACGACAAGCGCAAGGCACACAATCAAGATTGCGAGAGTGCATCGAGAACATCTCCATCGACATTCATC
>JAHIAM010007261.1:0-35533 GCA_021605205.1 Aegilops longissima
AAATGTCCTAAACCAAAAAGTCAAACTTCATTGCTGATTCTTCCTATCCAGCTGCGAGTTTGGATGTCTTAACCCTCCACAAACTCTAGCAAATTGGTCTCACCAATAGGGATCTCGGTCTTCGAGATGGGATTATAATCTCTCGTATGTCCATTATCAAAATCGGTCTCAAGTTTGAAAATCAGTACCTAAGATTACAATGCAAACTTTCTGGTTGACTCATTATCAACATCGGTCCCACGAGTTTGATGTCGGTCCAACGAGTTTGCTGACCAACTCTCTGGTTAGCTAATTACAAAATCGGTCTCACCGAGACATTATGCCCTAACCATATTCGGTCCTACGAGATGCAAATCGATCCACCAAAAACCCTAACGGTCACTAGGTTTACTAAATTGGTTGAGAGTTTGTTGATTCGGTCCCAAGATTGGTAAATTGTGTAAGGTTTATATTTTGTGTGGAGGCTATATATACCCTCCACCTCCCCTTCATTCGTGGAGAGATCCATCGGGAACCTACACTTCCAATCCTATCTACGAGAGAGCGACCTACTCATGTGTTGAGGCCAAGATATTCCATTCCTACCATATGAATCTTGATCTCTAGCCTTCCCCAAGTTGCTTTCCACTCAAATCTTCTTTCCACCAGATCCAAATCCTATGAGAGAGAGTTGAGTGTTGGGGAACTATCATTTGAAGCACAAGAGCAAGGAGTTCATCATCAACACCTCATCCCTCCTTGATAGTATTGGCTTTTCCTATAGACTCAATGTGATCTTGGATCACTAAAATGTAAAATGAAGAGTCTTGAGCTTGAAGCTTACCAATCCTATGTCCTTAGCATCTTACGGAGTTCCCACATCCTTTAGTCCATGCCACTCCATTGTTGAACTTAGAAACATACTAGATAGAAGTGTTAGTCCAACAAGAGATATGTTGACATTAATTACCAAAACCACCTAGGGAGCACTTGTGCTTTCAATCTCCCCTTTTGGTAATTTATGGCAACATACATCAAACTTTAGATAAAGATATAAAAGTAGCAAGTAGAGGTTTGGAAATACATGTAGAGGCATAGGCTCCCTACATGTATGCAATCATGTGAATATGGAATATAGAAGCATGTGATAGCATAACCATGATAGAGCGGCAAGTGTTACATGTATCTTGGCCATATGCATCGAGCAAAGAATATTAAAGAAAATACCTTCATGCCCATGAGTCCTTCTTGCAAAGCAGTATGTACATCGGAAATTCCTCATACACATGATTGTGATGCATATACTTACCTTGTAGTCTTGAGTTGGCTTAGGATGGAATGAACTGTAAACAAGGTAGATAACATGCCTCTGCAGCAATGTGATGGCATCTCCTCTCTGCTTCCCTTCTTCCTTTCACTGCCATGGAGAAAGAATCCTGGTCCCTCATCGGTGGGGCGAGGTCGCCCTTCGCAATGGTCCTTCCCCCTCCTTATAAAGGCGGGGTGGGGCTCGGCTGCCCTTCGGCCAATCCAGCCACCCGAGGCGAGGAATCGAGACCGACCCGCTGCCCCAACCAGCGAGCCGGTTCCCGCCTCCACTTGCCACCCCAAGTGCATGGAGGCCGCGTGGCAAACATCAGAATCGAATGGGCGGGTGGGCGACCCTCCCCACCCGTGATCGTGGGTGTGGGCCTTGGAACCCCGGCCCGTCGATAAATAAGCCGCGCCTCCGCCTCCCTCCTTTCATGGGAAGGCGTGAGCTGCCATTCTTGCGATGTAGCCTCGTCACAGGAACTGCTTTCAGCTGACCCAAAATTGTGAATCTCGTATGCATACCATCCCAAGATCATCTTGACTCAGTACATTGATGAAATAATCAAAGTTCAATCACACCTGAATTTATTACGAATCTCATATAGAGTCTTTATTACAATAGAATAAATTTGGCCAAAGGCCAACTCATGAAAATAAACTAGTAAAGCTGCGAGCGTGGCGAAATAGCGAGTCCATCCGACTCCATAGGGCAATCCGCGCGAACATAGCCTCACTCTGATCGGAATACTCCTTGCAACATAAGGCGTTGCAGCCGTGTGGAATCACATTTTGAATATCTTTGGCAAGTCATGAAAAAGAACAATAATAAAATTACTAATACTATATGCAATTTGGTGTGGGGCTCTAAGTTTCATCATTTTGCAAAAGCAGGTTTTCCCTACTACGTTGGACTTGCTTGCGAATACTACAAAAATTGTTGGTAGATATTGAGATGGTTCCAGACCAATGTCTCATTCCCAAATTATTAAGTCATAACCCCTCAAATTAATTTATTAGTTTTAGTGTTGAGATTTCGAATACTTCCAAGTTCGAGGCTCAAATTGTCCGTACAGGGGACACGGCTTCGATTAGATCTTTTCTCTGCGAGGTTTGGCACTTTACATAAAATCGTTCCCTCCTTTTAGGTCTTAGCACTTCATGGTGTTTGAAGGCGGGAGACAAGCAGGGTCTTCGAAGAGTTCTTGGCCATTGCGGTACCCATCCAATCCTCGGTTCTTCTACATCTCGTAATCCGTCGGCCCGTCACAACTAGGGTTGACCAAGCGAGCCCATAATGGCTTGCGTGCCTGAGTAAGCTTCCGGTCAATGGGGTATACATCCGTCTCTTAAGTGGCTGGGTGAAGCTTTCCCAAGAATGTTATGGCACTTCTCCATGCATCCGGCCAACCATTGGGTTCTCGGTGCCGTCAATCCTCCACCCGATAGTGAATTCGAAGTCCATCTTGAGCTTGAAGTTCATGGGGTTGTCATCATCTTGACTCTCGCATCTTTCTTGGATTCACTCAACCAACGTCTGAGCATAGCAAAGTAAACTTCTTCATCCGGGTCATGGTAACAAGGGAATTGGTTCATCCTACCATGATACTACTCAAGAACATAACTTCAAATTTCACCTCTGCATGCTGGTGGGGAGGTAAAATTCTAATACAACAAAAACAGGTATTGAAAAGAAACATGATCAATGACTTGCCTTGCAGCGATCCTCGTAAGCTAGGGACTCGTAATGTAAACCGCACTCAGGAAATTCTACGAGACAAACAATAATCACAATAAGCATATAGCATATGATCATAACACAATAACATAGTAACATAACACACCAAAACAAGCGAATCAAAACCCAAAGGAAAACTCGAAGAAATCAACTCAAAGTTTTTTTACTTCAAGCAACAACTAAAAATAGTTTTACATAACAAAATTTTCTTAACATAACCTAACCATGGGTTTATGTTAACCAGAAAAGAATTCATTAAGCAACTAGGACAAAAAGAATCTTAAAAATCTGTTGTGAAACTCCTATTGAGCCTAAAGCAATTTCTAATAAGAAAAATAAAATAAAAGTTTTATTTAATATAAATAAAAGTTCATGCTATAAAGTAGCAGAAACTAACACTCGAGATAATCTATCACATATGAAAAATAAATTCATTTGCTAATTAAAACAATAGGAGCGATGGCTAGTTAATTAATTAAGAATAACATGATTACGATTAAAACTATTTTTTATTAATCCTAAAATGCCCAAATAAATTCCTCGGTTAGGCAATGTCAAAACAAAGTTGGGACAAAGAATCATTAAAAAATTTTCCTCATTTTATAGCAGTTTTATTACGACTAAATCTAAAATAAAGCAATTATAAATAATTTTAACATAGCTAATTATATATGAAACTATAAGAAATTTGCAAACCAACAAAAAAAGAATCACTAAAAATATTAAGTAGATTAAAAGATATGAATTTTCAAATCTGAAACTATTACAAAGCAAAAATAAAAAGAAAAATGGCCTAATGGGCTAACTAGCATACTTGCGTGTATAACTAAATAGGGCCTAGGGTTTAAGCTTGAATCGGGCTGGCTCAAATAAAACCTAACTAAACAAAATAAGGAATAAAACCGGTTCACTAACTAACCTAATAAAAACCATACCCCTTGAGATCTATCTCTGGCAAGTAAGAATGGGCAGGGGTGGAACTCAGCTGACGTCTGGGATGTCGGCCGAGCCTTCAGGCGGAGTGTTCGGCGTCTCGGGTGAGGCAGCCATGAGGTAATCCAGCCAGTGCTGGCTCGGCAGGTGGGTTTGGTGGAGTTGGTGAGCTCGGGAGGAGCTAGGGCGGCAGCAGGGTTAATGGCGGCGGCGTTACTCTCCGGCGTTTGCGGAGAAGAGGTCAGTGAGGCGAGGGAATGGTGAGGGGGGTATATATAAGTCCGGTCAGAAACGGGAGGATCAGTGAGATCCGGATCCTGCCAGGATCAACCTTGAGCTGGTGGCGTGAAAAGGTGACGTGTGGGGTCACCGTTGAGGAAGACGTTCGGTCGTCGACAGGATGGTTGGTGAGGGGGTGGGTCGGTGGCAGCTCGGCTGGCCTTTTAGATTCGATGGGCTGTGGTCTTTGGGTCTTTTCCTTTTTTTTTTTGAAAAAGCAGAGAGATATATATATAAATATTTTATATAGGACATATATATACCAAAATGATGGGGAATATTCCTATCATTTGAACATTTTTCGATAAAAAATCCAAACTTTATAAAAATTCATTTTTCAAATTCAAACTCAAGTTTGAATTCAAACTTCTTAGCAATGTTTTTCCTTTGATATTTTGGGTGTCATGTTTTACTCCTCTTATACTTTTTCTCAAGTATTTATCGGGCATAATTTTGAAATGATTTCCCTTTGCCAAGGTTTGATTCCCATTCAACAACTTCAAAAACCAAACTTCAAATGCACTCAAATTCAAGCAGTGCATAGATGCTTATTATTCCAAATAGGAAATTTGGGATGTTACAAACCTACCTTAAGATGAATCTAGCCCTCGAGATTCGGTTATGTAAATAGGTGCTGGTGGTCTCGAAGAAGTCTTAGCTTCCTCTTCCTCTTGGATGACTCCACGGCACCTTTGATGATCTTCATTGTGACTCTCCAAAGAATGACGGGTTTCTCCTTATAAGTCAGATCAACATGGCCTCTAAGAACTTTATGTCTCTCAACGGAATATAGTGATTCTTGGTGAGAAACATGGAAGACATCATGAACTCAGGACAATCCTTGGCAATTCCAACTTGTAAGCAACTTCTCCACGGCGTTCGAGATTTTGTAGGGAGAATAGATGGGTGTTTCTTCTTTGACACAGCCTCTTGATTCCACAGTGAGATTGAAGATATCGGTCTCCCTTCATAAGTTACTTCCATTTCTTAACTCATTACATCTTGAGTCTGTCGATCAAAACAGACTTTCTCTTGGAATCTACGATAAGATCGGAACGGCGATCGATCTCAACACCATCCACGGCAATGGTGATCGCACCTCCTTAGTATAGATCTTGAAAGGGCCATCTTGGTGGATTGATATTTGTTGTAGAACTTCTGTATGGCAAAATTATCATCCCAGCTAGACCCATAGTCTAGCACACAAGCTCTCAACATGTCCTCGAGTCTGGTTGACTCTCTCATTACATCCATCTATGCGGATGAAAAGCTGTGAACTCCAGCCTCGTACCCAAGTTTCATGCATTTGATTCCAAAACTTTGAGGTAAATTGTGTTCCTCTATCGACACGATACTCCTCGGAACTCCATCAGACAGCGATCCTGGTCATGTATATCTTGGCCAACTTAACTTAGTAGGTAGTCTTCACGGAATGAAATGAGCTACCTTTCGTCGATCAACCACTAGGATAGAATCATAACTTGAGCGGGTCTAATCACCTTGATAAAATCCATTCAAGTTTTCCCATTTCAATCGGGAATGGCAAAGGTTGAAGTAACTGGCTTGATGTTACATACTGTTGGCAAACATAACATCTTCTTTCGTAATATCCTTCTTCATACCTGTCACGAAACTTTCCTTCAAATCAGGTACATCTTGGTGTTGCCGGTGAATCTAATCGGTGAATCATGAGCCTCCTGAAGAATTAGCTTCGAGTTAAGGATCATTGAGCACACTCATCTGATCCTCGAACCACATAGCTCCGTGTTCATACTTACGGAACCCTTTGGCTTTTCCTTCATTCATCTTTTCTTTATCTATCAATTTCCTTGTCGACTTACAGGCTTCATAGAATCCTTTAGGCCAAAGTGGGAACTTCCAGAGTTGCCACATATCCTCTCGGAACTATCTCGATCGGAGATCTCAGTGTCATTAACTCACAGGGTAATCCTCCTGCTATGAAGTGTTCACATAACTCTTACGGCTCAAAAGCATCTGCTACAACATTAGCTTTCCACGGGTGATAATGCAATCTCATGTCATAGTCCTTGATTAACTCTAGCCATCTCCTCTTGCTGAGGTTCAACTCATACTGTGATGAAAATATACTTCAAACTCTTGTGGTACGTATAAACATCACAGCGGTTTCCGATAAGAAATGTCTCTAGGTCTTGAGTGCATGCACTCTGACTGCTCAAATCATGTGTGGTATAATTCATCTCGTGAGGTCGTGGCTGTACGGAGGTATAAGCTACAACTTTTCCTTCCTACATGAGAACTCCTCCAGGAGTCCACTGACGAGCGTCTAATATACTGGTAATCCTTGTGTATGTCGGCAAAATCAACCTTTAACCAAGCGTTCTTCAATTCCTGGCGGCTTCACAATCCTCGGTCCAAATGTACTTGGCTTCCTTCTTCAACAGCTCAGTCATGAGGCTTGAATCTTGAGAAGTTCTCAATAAACCTCCGATAGTATCCTGCGATGCGGAAAAGCCGGATCTCCTTGGTGAGGTGGGCGCCTTGTCGGTGGTGACTCAACCTTGGCGGGGTCAACTGCTATTCCTTCTCCTGAAATAACATGTCGAGAATCCGACTTCCTGACCAAAATTCACATTTATTGAACTTGGCATACAAGCGATGTTCTCGAAGTTTCTCGAGAACTAGGCATAAATGTTCCTTGTGCTCTTCCTCGCTCTTGGAAAATCGTTATATCATCGATGAACACCGACAAACTTGTCCAGATATTCCATAATACCTTGTTCATCAAATTCATAGTATGTCACGGGGGCATTAGTCAGTCCAAATGACATGCCGGTATACTCATATAAACCATGCACAGTGGTGAATGCTGTTTTGGGTATATCCTTTTCACGGATCTTCAATGATGATACACATCGAAGATCGATCTTGGAGAAATACCTTGGCTCCAACTAGCTGATCAAAGCAGAGATCATTAATCATCATCGGAGGTATTTGTTCTTGATGGTCACGTCGTTCAGCGAGCGATAATCCTAACCATCCTCAAGGTTCCATCCTTCTTCTCTACCAAAGAAGCTGGGGCTCCCCATGGTGATGAGCTTGGCGAATATATCCTTTCTCCAATAACTCATTAATTTGATTCTTGATCTCTTTCAAATGGTGGTGGCATCCGATAAGGTCTCTTGGATATTGGGGCTGTCAAGAGCGAACTCAATCAGAAATTCAATGTCCTGTCGGTGGCATTCACGGTAATTCCTCAAACACATGGAAAATCTTACTCTTGGCACTTCCTCTGAACAACTCCCGTGAAATTCACTTGATTCTTCATCGGCTACGTCTGGATACATACTTGATCCTCTTACGCTCGGGGTGGTAGGCGAATCGACTTCTGAACGCCAGATCTATGTTTCCTTCAAACTTAGTCAACCAATCCATGCCTAGGATTACATCAAGGTGCGGGTTTCCAATACTATGGTCTGGAAATTTATGATTTCCGATGTTGAGGTTGCATGACAGCCTAAGCACTGCATCATTCCTCCTGGGCCCAGAAGGGGTTTCTAAGGGTTTTAGTGGGCAACCCGTGCTTTTCCACAACTACCCTTGATATGAATGAATCGTTGCACGAATCAAAGTACCAATACTGAGCGTGAATTCAATAAAACTTACCAACCACGGTGTCGGCTGATCATAGGCGTCCTCCGTCAATGTGGTTCACTGAGCGAGCGAGGAAAGGGTTGGGCTTCTTCGCTGAGCTTCCATTGCGCTTCCATTCCTGCTTGGCCTCCGGGCAGTCGGTGGCATAGTGCCCTGTTTTCGGCACTTGAAGCAATTGATGTGACTCGGATCCTTGAGCAGAGCGGAAGCAGTCTTTGGTTTCCATTACGTTGCATTGCCATTGCACGACTGTTGTCTGGTTGCGGTTGTTCCCATTTCCTCCATGGTTATGTCCTCCATGGTTGTGATGGTATGCCCTCCGAGTGCAGGGGCATAGCAGACTCTCTTGAGCTCTGAGTTGTGCTTCCCACAGGTATGCTTCGCTGCACTTATCATCTTGCTGCTTGCCTTGAGTATGATGGCCTTGTCTACCAGCTCTGGTAGTTGGTGAAGAGTAGCCACCATAAGCTGCATTCCCAGCTCGTCATTGAGTCCCTCAAGAAACTTCTCTGCTTTGCGGCACAAGCCACATCGCCGGGGGCATAGCGAGCTAACTTGCGAACTCATCACGTCTTGCACCATAACGGTTCCCACAGCGTAAGTTGCGGAACTCACGCTTCTTGGACTCATGGCTCGGCTGAAACATGGCGGTGCGGAAGGCTGCTGGAACTGATCCGTGATGGTGCCGATGGGATAAGTGGCGGTGTAGTTCTCCCACCAAAGCTGCGGGTCCATCAAGTTGATGTGCGACAAAGCGCTTTCTCTGCATCGGTGCATCCAACGGTGATTAGCTCTCTTCGACCTTGCGGAGCCAATCGCCAGCCACAATCGGCTCGGTGCTGCTAGAGAACACCGTGGATTCAGCCTTAGGAATCAGTCAAGTTGTCAACGAGGGGTGGTGGTGGCGGTGGATTGTTGTTGTTGTTATGGTTATGAATGAGCATACGCATGGCATTACATTCTTGTGAAGCAGTTGGGTGAGCTCCGTGGAAGTTGAGACGAGGTCACGTCTCGGAGGCATCTGGTGTTTTTGGAGTGGATGAGAAAATTAGAATAGAACAATGGTCTAATGAGAAATAACACTACCCATATGAATGCACAATCATAAACACAATCATTTATTCATTCCACTCAAACATGGTTCAATTTAGATTACAAAATGCTCACGACTAATCGAAAATATCGGCTTGATGGGCGAAAAGTAAAAATAACATGGTGGTGCGACTAAATGTCTTCATCAATAATCGCCGTCCTCTGTGGTGCGATGTCCTCCGGTGTGGTGTCCTCTGTTGCGGCCTCCTCTTGCGGCTTCCTCGGTGGAACTCCCTTCATAATCCGATCATTGCTCACGAGAGGTCGTCATCTCTCGGAAAAGATCCTCTCCCAGTCCATCTTTTAATCGGCAACCTTCATCTTCAGGTAAATCGACTCTCTCCATGAAGTCCGCGACTTCTTCCTCATAGTTAAGAAATCTGCGTGTGCCTTCTCCTCCGGTTCAGTTCACGGAACAACGACCTCTGTGTACCTTGAGTTCTGTGATGCGGATCTCCCGTTTCTGAGGAGACACTCCAAGTCTTGGATATAAGAGAGAATGGAGTCGTCCTCACAGTGCGGATGATATCTCCATTCCTTGCTCGAGAAACCATGGCGAGTCTGGATCGAGCTCGGCCTGTCTCTTCTCGAAGATGTCCAAGTGCGATAGATCGCCATGTCCTTAGGGATCGATTGAAGTCGGTAAACTGAAAGTCAATAGGCTCTGTATGTCCTCCGAAGGTTCTCTGGAATATGCACTTCAATCCTGTAGTGGGTATCCGGGAGTGCATTGGTAGGCTTCCCGTGATCGAGGGCGAGCAATCTTCAGCTTCTTCACCATCTGGACCATTCTGCCGGGGCATTGTCTCATCTGCTGGCAAAACTACGGTAGCAAAGCGGGGTGAACTGGCGACCATCTAGAATGTTGAAAATCGGAATCGAACTGAGCAGAGGGGAGAATTAGGGAATGATAAGGATATAAAGTAAATAGTCTCTTCCTATGGCTTTCCGATCCTGGGGTTCGTCCTCGGTCGGTGCTCTGATACCATCTCTGTGGCGACTGACCCAAATCAGTCAAATCTACGTATGCATACCATCCCAAGATCATCTTTGGTACTCACGGTACATTGATGAAATAATCAAAGTTCAATCACACCTGAATTTATTACACGAATCTCATATAGAGTCTTTATTACAATAGAATAAATTGAAAAAGGCCAACTCATGATAAATAAACTAGTAAAGCTGCGGAGCGTGAAGGAAATAAGCGAGTCCATCCAACTCCATAGGGCAATCGCCAAGCTGGCAGGCCTCACTCACTCCTGATACTCTCTGCAACATAAGGCGTTGCAGCCGTTGTAGATCACATTTTGAATATCTTTGGCAAGTCATGAAAAGAGAACAATAATAAAATTACTAATACTATATGCAATTTGGTGTGGGGCTCTAAGTTTCATCATTTTGCGAAAACCAGTTTTTCCCTACTACGATTGGACCTTGCGAATACTACAAAATTGTTGGTAGATATTGAGATGGTTCCACCAACCAATGTCTCATTCCCAAATTATTAAGTCATAACCCCTCAAATTAATTTATTAGTTTTAGTGTTGAGATTTCGAATACTTCCAAGTTCCACAGGCTCAAATTGTCGTAACTAGCAGGACACGGCTGTCGATTAGATCTTTTCTCTGCGGTTCGCACTTTACCAGAATACGTCCCCTCCTTTTAGGTCTTAGCACTTCATGGTGTTTGAAGGCGGAGACGAAACAGGGTCTTCGAAGAGTTCTTCTTTTGCCGGTACCCATCAATCCTCCGTTCTTCTACATCTCGTAGTACCGTCCGGCCAGCGTCACAACTAGGGTTGACCAAGCGAGCCCATAATGGCTGCGGCTGCGGAGTAAGCTTCGGTCAATGGGGTATACATCCGTCACTTCGTGGCTGGGTGAAGCTTTCCACAAGATGTCATGGCACTTCTCCATGCATCCGACCAACTTTCTCCAGGTGCCAATCAACCTCCACCCAGTGGTGAATTCAAGTCCATCTTGAGCTTGAAGTTCATGGGGTTGTCATCATCTTGACTCTCGCATCTTTCTTATGAATTCACTCAACCAACCCGATCTCGAGCATAGTAAAGTAAACTACGTCCGGGTCATGGTAACAAGAATTGGTTCATCTACCACATGATACTACTCAAGAACATAACTTCAAATTTCACCTCTGCATGCATGGTGGGAGGTAAAATTCTAATGCAACAAAAACATAGGTATTGAAAAGAAACATGATCAATGACTTGCCTTCTGGCGATCCTCGTAAGCTAGGGACTCATAGCATGACAAGTAACCACTCCGGAAATTCTGAGACAAACAATAATCACAATAAGCATATAGCATATGATCACTTAACACAATAGCATAGTAACATAACACACAAACAAAGCGAATCAAAACCCAAAGGAAAACTGAAGAAATCCAACTCAAAGTTTTCCTACTTCAAGCAACAACTAAAAATAGTTTTACATAACAAAAATTTCTTAACATAACCTAACCATGGGTATATGTTAACAACGAGAAAAAATGCATTAAGCAACTAGGGCAAAAAGAATCACTTAAAAATCTATTATGAAACTCCTATTAGGCCTAAAGCAATTTCTAATAAGAAAAATAAAATAGAAGTTTTATTTAATATAAATAAAAGTTCATGCTATAAAGTGACATAAACTAACCTAGAATAATCTATCACATATGAAAAATAAATTCATTTGCTAATTAAAACAATAGGAAAACAGTAGCTAGTTAATTAATTAAGAATAACATGATTCTGATTAAAACTATTTTTTATTAATCCTGAAATGCCCAAATAAATTCCTACGGTTAGGCAATGTCAAAACAAAGTTGGGACAAAAGAATCATTAAAAATAATTTTCCTAACTCATTTTATAGCAGATTTTCTATTCTGACTAAATCTAAAATAAAGCAATTATAAATAATTTTAACATAGCTAATTATATTTTCTGCAGAAACTATAAGAAATTTGCAAACCAAAAAAAAGAATCACTAAAAAATATTAAGTAGATTAAAAGATATGAATTTTTCAAATCTGAAACTATTCTGTTAAAACGAAAACGAAAATAAAAAGAAAAATGGCCTAATGGGCTAACTAGCATATGCGTATATATTCATGAACCTAGGGTTTAAGCGAATCGGGCGGCTCAAATAAAACCTAACTAAACAAAATAAACGGAATAAAACCGGTTCACTAACTAACCTAATAAAAACCACTTCTGGGGATCTAATCTCGCGTAGAAAGCGAGATCGGACGGCGGGTGGAACTCGGCGTCGGATGTCGGGCGGCTGAGGCGGCGAGTGTTACAGCTCTCGGTGGTGAAGCGGCGGACGGAGTGGTCGGCCCAGGTCTGGTGACGAGGTGGGTTTGGTGGGTGGGTGGCTCGGGGAGGCTAAGGCGGCAGCGAGGTTAATGGCGGCGGCGGCGTTCGGCTTCTCCGGCGCGTGCGGAGAAGAAGGTCCGGGCGGGGAATGAGGTGAGGGGTATATGAAGTCCGGCTTGCGCGAGGGCAATCGGGAGGATCGGAAGATCCGGATCTGGGATCCGGCCAGCCTTGGGCTGGTGGCGTGGCGTGCGAGGTAGGTGTGGTGGGGTCCGCAAACGAAGGAAGCGGGGGCTCGGTCGGCGAGCGAGACCATTCGAGGCGAGGTGGGTCGGTGGCTCTTGGGCAGCTCATTGGCCTTTGGTGGGCAGTTGATGGGCTGCTTGGTCTTTGGTGATCGGCTGGTGGCGCTGGGTCTTTTCCTTTTTCTAATTTTTATTTTTTGAAAAACAAAACAGAGATAATATATAAACTATAAATATTTTATATAGGACATATATATACCAAAATGATCAGGGAATATTCCTTATCATTTGAACATTTTCGAGGGCAAAATCCAAACTTTATAAAATTCATTTTTTCAAATTCAAATAAAACTCAAGTTTGAATTCAAACTTCTTGGCAATGTTTTTCCTCGATATTTTTGGAGTGTCATGTTTACTCCTCTCATACTTTTTCTCAAGTATTTATCGGGCATAATTTTTGAAATGATTTCCTTAAGGTTTGAATTCCCATTCAACAACTTCAAAACTTAAACTTCAAATGCCACTCAAATTCAAACAGAATGCATAGATGTAGCTATAATTGTAAAACATTCCAAATAGGAAATTTGGGATGTTACAACTATACATGCCGCCGCACGACACTTGCCCCCTCCATGCCACATGCGCATACGCAGGTCATGGGAAGCGCCAGCGTCTGGTTACAGCGGTAAACCGCCCCTTTGCAGGTACCGTTTGGGCTGGCCCAACAACGTGTTAACATGTGTGTTGAGTTGTGGGACCCGATTCCAAGTCACATCGATCTAGCGGTAACACCTCATATCACTGCGGCCTCACACGGTATTCCCATTGTCGCCTTACCATGGTCGGGACCGTTGCGTTTGGCTCACGTATATGATAGTGTCGCTAGCATCCATATAATGACCGGTGAAACTGGTATAACCGGGATGAACATGAATCACATCAAGTCTAATTATGAAGGGCTGACTATCTGGATCACGGGGCTGGATATTAGCTGGTGTATCAAGCTAAGCGTC
This sequence comes from Aegilops longissima, assembly GCA_021605205.1. Taxonomy (NCBI): domain Eukaryota; kingdom Viridiplantae; phylum Streptophyta; class Magnoliopsida; order Poales; family Poaceae; genus Aegilops; species Aegilops longissima. The sequence goes on from JAHIAM010007261.1 coordinate 13,549, forward strand.
GAGTCCGGAACTACTACCGAGACGGAGTCTCTACGCAAACTATAAAATAGGCAAGCATTGAGTACAAATGTACTCAACCAAGACTTGCTCGAATTTACTACTATATGCATTATTATCAATAAAGGGGTGGTGGGGTTTCTTTATGTTAGCTTTATTTTACGATGTGGCTATCTGAACTCTGTTGCCAAGTAACTCTTTTAAGTGGCGCACACGAGTCCATATTCACCATATCAATACACACCACTATGGATCCGCTCCGTCTCCCTCACGAACGCCATCCATAGCACTCCATATCTTAGCATTTTAGAGTATCACTTTCACTTGTCTGAACCCATATGGCAACGGCGGAAGTCCTTTACGCGGACACGGCTATTCGAATAGATCATAACCTGCAGGGGTACTTCCCTTTGCGCTCTAGCCACTTACGCCATATACACCTCGTGTATCTTCGGCAACCTTCAGCGGGCTTGGCGAGAGTACGCTGCGACGACTAACCACACAAGTCTCTAGTGGAGGTTTATCGCCTATTCGGTTCCATCCGCAAGGAGATCCGGCCGAGGTGTTCGCTCACGGCCCCCAAGCGATGTGTCTGGGTTCCCAAGCCCACCTCGGCGGGTGGTTCTCACGCTTGGAACACCGTGCCGCGTGCCTAGTTGTCCCAAGCCCACACTACGGGGTGCCACTTGGTAGACTACTAACACTACAAACACTAGAAACTAGTTGCAACTCACGGGCAGAGATCAAGTTGATTAATAAGCGAGAGGGCGAGTTACGAGAACCCAATGTGTGGTAATGGCTGTTCATGGATCACAAACAGAACTCGGTTCACGAGGACGCAATGAGACAACCCACCATGTACTCCTACATGGCCTCTCACACTTACCTTTACCAAATCGTGTTCACACTTAGCTCTCAACGATGGGACATGTTCACACACCTCGATTCATCACCGATGAATCGGACTGACTCAACTCTAAGCGGTAGGAGGCATGACAAACAAGCATGATTGAGTAGGCACAACAGGACTCAAACAACTCCTACTCATGCTAGTGGGTTTCATCTATTTACTATGGAATGACAGGTCATGCGAGGATAAAGGGTTCAGCTACGCGGCAAGTAGCAGATGATCGTTGTTGTCCTAATGCGGTAAAAAAGAGTAGGAGGCGAGAGAGGGGATTATATCGGAATGAACAAGGGGTTTTGCTTGCAGCGCCGAAGATAATATAGTTCTTCGCCGGTGTCGTCGAACTCATCGATCGATGCGTCGTTCTTTGAGAGGGACAAATACCGCAGGAAGAACAAAATCAATGCAATGCACAATATGATGCATGATCATGACATGTCGAATCTTGTGATTTGAGCTAATGCAACTAGCGAGATCAAATGAAGTTGTTTTGAATCAAGATTCAAATTCAAACTCCATATATGGATATTAAAATGCCATTTATATGCTTTGTGCTAAAAAGCAGCTATAAGTTGTTCTAACATGCATGAAAATGGTAGATGGATAGATTGGATTTTTCTAATCATTTTTCATATATAATTTATTTCATTACGAGCTATGGTTGAATTTCTATGATTTTAGAAGTTTAAACTGTTTTTACGGAATTTCTGGATTATAAAACGCTTGAAAGCATTCTTTGCATCGGTATGGCGACCTTTCGTCGGCAAGTCAACTGGTTGACCTAGGTCAAACTGATCGTGGGACCCCGTCGGTGACCGAGCTGCCTAGGTCACAGACGGGTGGGGTCGAATCAACGTTGACTTGACCAAAGTCAAAGCTCACATGTGGGGCCAAGTGATTAAGTTAAATCTAAGCGAGGAATAAACTAGGGTTAATTAGTGCATGGGCCCATATGTCGATGAGCTAGGGGTTAGTTAGCCCGTCATTAGTGTTAATAGGTCCACGTCGGCGACCGCGGAGTTAATCGCGGTGACCTCACGGTGGCGGCGGCTCGTCAGACGGGCCGACCGCATGACGCGCTCTTAGGCTCTCTGGAACTAGCATGGCGCTGAGATCATGGCGTGCAGGCGTGCAGGGTCGTGCGTGGCAACCCGCAGCGGCGGCGGGGGCGGAGCTTCGGGCGTTCAGTGATGAAATCTGTCGAGCACGAGAGAAGCAGAGGAGCTCACGGCGGTCGGCGGGCGTGCTCCATGAGCTCATGAGGAAGCAAGGCGAGCGATGTTCTGCGATCTCGGATGGCAGGGTGGAAAACGACGTCGATGGCGGCGATGCGCCGGGTTCGTTCAGCGAGACGATCTGGTCGGCGAACACTAAACACAACCGTTAGGCGAGGCTGGTGGCGCGTGGGCGATGTCGGTGTGACTCCTTCGTCGCGAAGAAGCAGAGGTGAGTCGAGAGAGGAGGGAAGCGAGAGGGATTTGGGCGTCTCCGTGCTTGCGTCTGGAGGGTCGGGGCCGTCGCGGTGGAAGCGAGGAGGTGCCGGCGTCGTGGCCTTCGCCCGCCTGTATCTCCTCTGGCGGAGGAAAGACCCTCAGCCCTGGTGGGCTGGGCCTCTTCTGCCAGTAAGGCCAGTGAGGTTTGTCTTTACATTTTTAATTTCTGTTCTGTTTTCTATTTATTTAAACATTTGCCCTTGTTCAAAAATTCAAAATGAACTTGAACAATGCCAAACCTTCTCTGAATATTTTTATGTTCTTTGAAAGGACTATTCGAAATACATAAAATGTTTAGTATTTGAAATATATCCTATACATGTTATGAATATAATTCCAAATGCAAATAAAATAATGATTTAAATTGATTGCCCAAAATATTCCTAAAATGTTCTTAAATTTTGGTTTGATATATAGTTCTTGCCAAAATTCTAGAACTATTTAAAAGTACTTTGGATTCAATGAATGCAATTTAAAGGTTCTTGCCCTTCTTTTAAAATAATTTACGAGGCTTTGAAAATTCCTCAATTCAAATTCTTGAATTAAACATGATGCATGCTCACTTGATGCAACTATTACACTCATATATTCTTGTGTGATGCAGAAATTTGTGACGGCTCACCCCCACTAAACAAGAATCTCGTCAAAATTCAAGGCGTGAGATAAAAAGGCGGAGGGCACAAAACTATAACAATCTTTATGACCCTTCTTCCCTTCTCAAAGATGTTGATTCGTTGCATCATATTGATCTTGGCGTCTTTGCCTTGAGATCCTTGTCCAACCGATGATGTGAAAAGAAACTCTATAGAAAAGGATTGTTGAAGTTCTTCATACGGCTAAGGCAATTCTAGCGATCGTTTGAAAGGGTTAGGGAAATGGCATTTCGATTCGGAAAGGAAACTATGCTTATAGAACAGCTCGGCAGGAGGCACATTCAATTGATACTGAGGATATAACCTAGTGGTGAGTGTGCTCTCAAGAACTTGAGCATTTCCATAGTCATCAAGGTTTTACCAACATCCGTCTTGAGGATCTGGCAGCACATCTTACTACCATGATGAATAGTGATGGATGATGGATACAAAGGAAGATAACACCTTCTCGGACTTCCCTTAGCGCCAAGAGAATGAAATCTGGATGATCGAGCGAGAGACATTTAGCACTCCTTCTTAATGTTCTCCTTGATGTGCTAAGCGTAACCCATTCATTGAAATGGTTTGGTATCTAGAACATCAAGTAACCGGTCGGACCAGGAGCTCAAGAATCCATAAGGAACAACTTGTGGAATAAGTCATACCAAATCCTCATGGAGGGGTTGAATTGCTTGTTCAAGATACTACAATAATAGATCTTCGGCTAGGTGTGTCCACTTCATTGGAACCTACATCATAGTTCTTGGAAGAAGTTCCAACCATCACATACAGATTGAGATCTGGTTGGTGTCGAAATATTCGGACTCATCAAGTCTAGAAGAAAAATTAAAGTTTGCAACACAAATCGGCGAGATGCGTTGCAAGATTCTCGAAAATGAACTGCGATAGCAAGTTCAAAAACATGAGCTGTTTACGCTACACATGTGAACATGTTGTCCAAGACAAGCATGATCACATGGTAGTCTATAATGAAACACTACCAAGTTAAATTGGGGAACCATCATCGAGGATATCGAAGTCCTAACATAAGTCATGATTAGCTCTTATGAAGGAACTCCTTCTCCTTGAACAAATCAATCGGTGGCTTGGTGTGCTAAGGATACATAGAATGAAGGTTGCAAGTCTCCATACCACGAATACGCACATATGCATGGTGATTTGAGATGGTACGGGAATCAAAAACAATCTTTCGAACTCACGGCGACAACACCAAATGCGTGAATCAGAGAAAGTCACTTCTTTCATCAACATATTCTTCACGAATGGGACATGAGGATAATGCTTATAAAAGTTTCCAACACTAGGTTGATGTTCAACATTAGTCATGGGGAGACAAAATGTTGGCGATGGGCTCAACAACAACTCATCGAATTTCCATATCTTTGGACTTCCGCCATCATGTGAACACGGTGATAGTATTGGTCGGACCAAAAGATGTAATGGTGTATGCTCGGGGATCAACCACGAGTAAGACAACATTGCGAATATCGTTAGTTCTAACTTGATTTGACGATAGCCCACCCAAATCAAAGGTTTGGACAAGACAATAGATTCAACAACTGATCAGGGGATCGGTCGATGGCGATATCATCTTTCTTCAACACACACACACTCAAGGATATCCCTTAGTGATGAACTAAGTCGGACAAGCTTTCATCTTCCAACTCTCCAAGTTGTTGTTTGTTAACCAACTAGCTCGGGTATCAACACAAAATCTTGGAGAATGGGTGGTTTGGAAGAAAACCAACATGATCACGAACTCAACATAGCGGTCGAGGTGAAACACAGTCATACTTCAGAAGATATTGAACATCACGAACCACCGATATATTACTAAGCTCGAGAACAATCTTGCTTTTCGGGGCAGGCGATATGATCAAAAGAGCAAGGGATTGGCACAATCCTAACTCATTGTCGAAGAGTGCACGGAAATAAGGACTAGGTAACACGATCAATCTTAGGATGATGATTTAATAACCAACACACTAAGAATGAGAATATTGTCCATTCCCTACTACGATTGGACTTGCTTGAATACCAAAAAATTGTTGGTAGATATTGAGATGGTTCCAGACCAATGTCTCATTCCCAAATTATTAGTATAACCTCAAATTAATTTATTAGTTTTAGTGTTGAGATTTGGTACTTCCAAGTTCGAGGCTCAAATTGTCCGTAACCGGGGACACGGCTAATCGATTAGATCTTTTCTGCGAGGTTTGCATACTTTACCGCCCTCCTTTTTTAGGTCTTACGCTTCATGGTGTTTGAAGGCGAGATGACAGCAGGGTCTTCGAGAAAGTTCTTGGCCATTGCGGTACCCATCAATCCTCTGGTTCTTCTACATCTCGTAATCTTGAAATCATTAGCGTCACAACTAAGGTTGACCAAGCGAGCCCATAATGGCTTGCGGCTGCCTGAGATAGCTCCGGTCAATGGAACCGTCAATTCTTGACTTTCTCCATGAATGTTTGGCCAACCATTGGATTCTCGACCAACCTTCGTCTCGTAATCCCTCCACCCGATGATGAGTTCGAAGTCCATCTTGAGCTTGAAGTTCATGGGGTTGTCATCATCTTGACTCTCGCATCTTTCTTGGATTCACTCAACCAACGTCTGAGCATAGCAAAGTAAACTTCTTCATCCGGGTCATGGTAACAAGGGAATTGGTTCATCCTACCATGATACTACTCAAGAACATAACTTCAAATTTCACCTCTGCATGCTGGTGGGGAGGTAAAATTCTAATACAACAAAAACAGGTATTGAAAAGAAACATGATCAATGACTTGCCTTGCAGCGATCCTCGTAAGCTAGGGACTCGTAATGTAAACCGCACTCAGGAAATTCTACGAGACAAACAATAATCACAATAAGCATATAGCATATGATCATAACACAATAACATAGTAACATAACACACCAAAACAAGCGAATCAAAACCCAAAGGAAAACTCGAAGAAATCAACTCAAAGTTTTTTTACTTCAAGCAACAACTAAAAATAGTTTTACATAACAAAATTTTCTTAACATAACCTAACCATGGGTTTATGTTAACCAGAAAAGAATTCATTAAGCAACTAGGACAAAAAGAATCTTAAAAATCTGTTGTGAAACTCCTATTGAGCCTAAAGCAATTTCTAATAAGAAAAATAAAATAAAAGTTTTATTTAATATAAATAAAAGTTCATGCTATAAAGTAGCAGAAACTAACACTCGAGATAATCTATCACATATGAAAAATAAATTCATTTGCTAATTAAAACAATAGGAGCGATGGCTAGTTAATTACATCAAGAATTCATAAGAGTGGTGCAATTCTCATGACATTCTTGACATAAAGATGGTAACACTTCAAGGTGCAATGAGCAAAAGCTGGTTTGGCATTTTGATCCATGGAATACAATTCTTTGACCCAATCCTAGACATGGATGAAGTCTTGGAGTTTGTTTCTCCTAGTCATTCCGTAATAGAATGGCTTGCGGACCACAAGGATAATTGGCATCGATAAACACGATCACACACATACTCTTGACTATCAATTGATAGGCGAGGTCAGAATACAACTAAAGAGAACAACCCTAAGGAACATATAATTTTCTGAGTTGTGGATGCATAGATTAGTATGTCGAGCAAAGCTCAACATTTCTCCGGATAACCCATGCGGAGAAGGTAGAATGGCGAGTCACAATTATGAATGGAGAACTCCTCAAGAGTACTCGATTGCGATCTTTAGGTTCAAAGGAACTTACGCCATAACTAGTTCATGGTATTTGGAAGAAGGAAATACCACGGATCTCGAAGACTAGCATAAAGGTTACTAATAACCTAAGGAACTAGCAACACTATCAACATGAAGTAAGTAGGGTGAATCTCGGGTTGAAACCGGGAATAGAATACCTACTACTAATGGCATCACGGGATGCTTTCGAGATTGGTGGCGAATCATCACACGGAAACACAAAACACGGTTAGATTACTAGGTGACTCCTAAAACACCTAGGGTCATAATACTAACTCCAACATATATGTCGAGGCAATAGAGTACCTCAACTCACGATTAGTGTGCTTAATCGCCCAATAAGACATCGAGAAGCTGGGAGGAAGGATTTGCAAATGCATCGGACTATTTAGAAACACAGGATGACTCGGACAGCATACTTGTTGTAAATGCTCAAAATGATTTGAGACATCACGCAAAATAGTGGCATGACCACTCAACATCACAATATCAAGGTTACGAGACCAGCTATGAACATACGGAGTAGTAGAAACTGGCTGGGCGTAAAACCAACAATCTTAGAAGTCTATGGATTAGTAACACGTCATCGATAGATAGATGAGAAGGCCTAGTTCTTAATCCTGTAGAAAAGAAGAGGATGACTCGGATCAGAAGGCCATGAGGTATAAGGAGTAAAAGAGCCTTCGTTCCTTCCACAATCAATTCCCTTACATAACTAAAGCATTTCTAGACACAACCGACCAGTTTGGCTTGGTAATCCTCTGACGGATCGAGCTCGATACCAAAGCTGTCGGGACCACGATTCCAAGTCACATCGATCTAGCGGTAACACCTCATATCACTTTGCGGCCTCACACGGTATTCCACGGTGTCGCCTTACCATGGTCAGGGACCGTTTAGCCTTTTGGCTCACGTATATGATAGTGTCGCTAGCATCCATATGATGAAGAACCGGGCTGACATGGCTAGTCGTGAACCAAGCGGCACTAACCCATGGGGACAGGCATACATGAATCACATCGAGCATAGCGGTCATACCGTATGAATCCGGGCTGGAGCCTTTGGGCTAACAAGACTCCGTTAACCGGGCCGTAGCAGGCTAAGCGGGACTCGGATGTCACCGTGACATTTCCCGAAGGACGAACCGAGAGCAAGTGAAACACATGCCGGCCATCAGTGTCGGAGCGAGTAGTCTTTGGGCTAGCGGACTCCGGTGAACCGGCTTGCGGACTACTATCGCTCGGAAGCACTAGACTACATTTCCCCATATGAGAGGCTGCCAAGGATAAACAACTAGATTGTCGGATCCCACACATACCAAGCATTTCAAACATACACACAATATGCTCGATATGTGTAAATACAACATGGCATCACAACATAACTCTCGACTCAAGTATTTATTCATTAGGCTCAGGGCGAGATATTACAAACATGGGTCTCATGACCCAACATCTGAATATACAAGCAACAAGCACATGCGGAAGCTTAACATGTTTGAGTCTGAGACATGTACAAATGAAAAAGCTGAGAAGCTTGACTATCTACTAGATCTGCCGAGGGCACAAGATCGTGTGAGGTATCAAGCTAAGCGTCGAAGTCCACGCGAAACTACTAGCGAGGCGGAAGTCTCTCGCAAAACATAAAATAGGCAAGCGTGAGTACAAATGTACTCAGCAAGACTTACATCGAACTAACTACATATGCATCATTATCAACAAAGGGGTGGTGGGGTTTAAGCTGCAGCAAGCCAGCTTTGACTCGGTGGCTATCTGAACTACATTGCAAGTAACTCTTTTGAGGTGGCGCTACGAATCCACATATTCACCATATCAATACACCACTATGGATCCGCTCCGGTCTCCCTCGAGCGCCATCCATAGCACTCACGCTTATCTTGTGCATTTTAGGTATCCACTTTCCTTGTCTATGGGATATAGGCCGAAGTCCTTTGCGAAGCGGCTATTGAATAGATCATATTAACCTGCGGGTGTACCTTTCACACGCCTCTGCCACTTACCCATGACCTCGTGTATCTCGGCAACCTTAAGCGAAAGCCTAGCGAAGGGTTAGGCCCGCGACCGACTAACCACAAAGTCTCTAGTCGGTTTATCGCCTATTGGGTTCCATCCACAAGGAATCCGGTGAGGGTGTCGCTCCCCCCAAACGATGTTGGGGTTCCCAAGCCCACCTCGACGGGTGGTTCTACTTGGTACAGTGCCATGGTGCCTATCTTCCCAAGCCCACACTGGGGTGCCCTTGGTAGACTACTAACACTACCTACAAACACGAAAAGTTGCAACTCTGGGCCAAGTCAAGTTGATTAATAAGGCGAGAGGGGGTTTACAGAACCCAATGTGTGGTAAGTTGTTCATGGATCACAAACCAGAACTCAGTTCAGGGGCCGGCTGTGAGACAACCCACATGTACTCCTACATGGCCTCTCACGCTACCTTTACCAAATCGTGTTCACACACTTAGCTCTCAACATGGGACATGTTCACACCCTCCGATTCATCCCCGATGAATGGACCAACTCAACTCTAAGCAATAGCAGGCATGACAAACAAGCATGAATGAGTAGGCCCAGGGCTCAAACAACTCCTACTCATGCTAGTGGGTTTCATCTATTTACTATGGAATGACGGTCATGCAGAGAGGATAAAGGGGTTCAACCGCAGCAAATAAAGATGAATCGTTGTTGTCCTAATCAGTAAAGGAAAGGCGAGGCGAAAGTGGGATTATTCGGAATGAACAAGGGAGTTTTGCTTGCACGCCGAAGATAATATAGTTCTTCATCGGTGTCATAACTCATCGTCGATTATGCATTTCTTGAGAGGGACAAATACCGGCAAACAAGGAAGAACAAAATCAATGCAATGCACAATATGATGCATGATCATGACATGTCAAAATGCTGTGATTTGAGCTAATGCAACTAGCGGAGTTAAATGAAGTTGGTTTGAATCAAGATTCAAATTCAAACTCCATATATGGATATTAAAATGCCATTTATATGCTTTGTTAAACAGCAGCTATAAGTTGTTCTAACATGCATGAAAATGGTACAGATGGATAGATTGGATTTTTGATCATCTTTCATATATAATTTATTTCATTACGAGCTACGGTTGAATTTCTATGATTTTTAGCGTTTAAACTGTTTTAAATTTCTGGATTATAAAATGCGGGAAAAATTTCTTTGGTCAATGATGACAACCTTGTGTACAGGTCAACTGGGTTGACCCAGGTCAAACCTGATCGTGGGACCTTTGGGTGAGTGACCCGGTGCCTAGGTCCGGCGGGTGGGGTGGGTCAACGTTGACTTGACCAAAGTCAAAGCTCACCGTGGGGCCCGTGATTAAGCTAAATCTAAGGAGGAATAAGCGGGGTTAATTAGTGCGTGGGCCCATATGTCAAGCTAGGGGTTAGTTAGCCCCATCATTAGTGTTAATAGCGGGTCCACGTCGGGGCCGGAGGTTAATGCGGTGACCTCCACCATGGCGGCCCCCAGAAGGCGATTCCGGCCATGAGGCTCGCGCTCTTAGGCTCTGGAACCCGGTCTGACGGCGCGGATCATGGCCGTGCGGCGGTGGGGTAAGTGTGGCGGCGACAACCCGGCGGCGGCGGGGGGGACTGGCCGTTGGCGTGGGGCTGGTCTTGGTCGAGCCGAGAAGGAGAAAGCGAAGGGAGCTCACGGCGGGCGGCGGGCATCCCGCCAGGCTCGGGGAAGGCGGGCGGCGATGGGGTGTTGCGGTGATCTCGGACGGCGGGGTGGAAAGCGGCGTCGATGGCGGCGGTCGATCGCCGGGTTGCGTGGCTTCAGCGAGGGCGATGCATCGTCGGGCGGATCACTAAACACAACCGTTAGGCGGGGAGGGCTGGTGGCGCGGTGGGCCGGTGTCGGCGACCTCCCTTCGGTCCGGAAAAGAAGAGAAGAGAGAGGGAGAGGGAAGGTCGGGGGAGGAGGAAGCGAGAGGGCTGGGCGTCTCGTGGCCGTCTGGAGGGTTCGGGGTCATCTGGTGGCGGGTGGCAAGGCGTCGTCGGCCGCTCCCTCCTGTCATCCTCTGGCGGGAGGAAAAGACCACTCAGCCACGGTGGGCTGGGCCTCTTTGCCGAGGTAAGGCCTAGAGTGAGGTTTATCTTTCTTTTTAATTTTATTACATTTTCTATTTATTTAAACATTTGCCCTTTTTCAAAATTCAAAGCTGAACTTGAACAATGCCAAACATTCCTCTGAATATTTTTATGTTCTTTGAAAGGACTATTCCAAATGCAATAAAATGTTTGGTTTTGGAAATATATCCTATACATGTTATGAATATAATTCCAAATGCAAATAAAATAATGATTTAAATTGATTGCCCAAAATATTCCTAAAATGTTCTTAAATTTTGGTTTGATATATAGTTCTTGCCAAAATTCTAGAACTATTTTAAAAGGTACTGGATTCAATGAATGCAATTTAAAGGGTTCTTGCCCTTCTTTTAAAATAATTTACGAGGCTTTGAAAATTCCTCAATTCAAATTCTTGAATTAAACATGATGCATGCTCCTTGATGCAACTATTACACTCGGATATTCTAGTGCCTTGGGGGGCTGACACGGCCAGGTACTCTGTCGGTTGCACAAAAGGAGGGGGCACCTTTGTACCCTTTACGTGCAGGCGATCGAACCATACACCAATCGAGCAGGGAGGTGAGCCAAGGTAAAAAAGCCCAAGATAACCAAAAAACACCAAGGCCAAGACCACAAAGAAGCGGAGGGGCAAGCAGGTTCCCCGCAAGACCCTTGCAAGGGCCTGCCCCCACCGGAGCAAGCCACCCTTGAAGCCTACGGTCTCCAACATCACGTTGGGCCAAGGCTGGGAGGCACCTCCATGGTGGCATGCAGATCTTTGTGAAGACAAGGAACACTCAAGATCATTGAGGATTAGAAGGTGATGATCCTCGACAAGATCCTTGAGGAAGGCCACGGACCCCGGCAAGGTCCTTGCCGAGGGCGATGCGGCCAACGGCAAGACCCTTCCGGAACCCCAACAAAGGCCCTCACCAGGGCGCCCGGGTGACCCCAGGCCCGCCCAACCAAGTTTCCACCACCATTGCATGCCTGCCCGGCTCAACCGGTGGCAGGCACTGCGTGGCAACATGCAGCTCGAGGCCAACCCATCAAGCGCTGCGTGGCGGCATGAGATCTTCGTGGAGGCTCCACCCGGCCCCTCCGGCACCCCTACATGGCACCGCGCCTCCTTTGGCTAGGGGCGTGTCGAGCGAGGAGGGCAGCTGACCGGGCGAGGCAGGCCTGGCCCGTCCACGATAAAGTTGGGGACACCTAAGCTATGCATTAAATCGTCTTGTCCTGTCTGACAATAAGCTCATAGCCTTGTGGCCTTTCCACCTCTGTGTGTTTTTGGCAGCCCCTTTCGACTATAAAAGGGGCCCGGCATCTTTGGAAAAATTACTCTTTGAACCACACCTCACCCAAGCTAGTTCGAGAGCTCAAGAACTCTCGAAATACACCCACCGGCGGGACTAGGGTTTCACGCATCCTGGGCCCGAACCGGGTAAGCAATCCTTGTGCTGATTACTAATCCCTCTTCTGCAACCTGGCCCGGAACCATAGTAGGGTTATTGTGATCCCATAGGTGTGGTTTCACGACAATGGGGCGCTTCGTTTGGGTTGAGCCTGCTATAGGGTCTCCTTGCACTTATGTTATTGGCACATCAAATTGAAACATTTTTCTTCATTTTTTTACTGCCTTGCGTTGGGACCGAACAAAACTAACTTTAGGCCAACAAGACGACTCAAACTAGGTGCACCTTTCCCCAACCGGCCCCCATACCACCCCTATGGTGGCCCCCTTTTGCGTGTATGATTGGGGTAGTGAAAAATATTCCAATGGCACTTTTGATTTACCCATAGAATGGTTGAATTGCTTGTTTTATGGGCTGAGTTAGCCAATAATGTGAAGGATGTCTCTTTTCATCCTATTGTAGATTGCTTAGATCTCGATATGCCAAAATTAATGCATGAAATACTGGTAAAAGCCCGGTTGATGTGTTGGCTACAACTAGTTTGACTACAATTCTCATATAACATATCAAGGATGCACCATCTTACCGGTTAACCATTCGACTTACCAATGCGTTGTGGGAAAGAAAGAATTTTGGGACTCGTATCCAAGCAATTGATGCCATGGACTCCTTGTTACAACCTTGTGGCGAAAAGAAGTTGTAGTGTGCTGTACAAAGAACTAGCGTAAGTTCGATTTACCTTCTCGGAATTTTAGTTAGCCACTTATTGCAAAATTGTTCAATTCGTTGCTTGGCTTAATTTAGTTTGCTCTTGATTACATAATGCCACAACCTTGTTAATCCTATTATAGTGCCTATCTATGTGTTTGATACTTACTTTAAAATTACCTTTTGCCTAAACTTAAATAGCTACTTGTTTGTTTAAGCTGCTTTTGGCAACAATGGGTTACAATGATGTTAATAACTACTTTTCACATCAATTGAAACTCTTTAATTCCTTGTTTGTTTAAGCTGGTTTGCTTTATAACTCCCATTGAGATGTTTTGCTAACTTCAACTTTTCGAATCAATAGAAACTTTAATGGCAAAACATGTTACCCAAGATCAAAAGCGAGGTCCCCATGGTTGTATAATCCCAGGTTGGCCAAATCGTGCATTATGAATTGCCAACTCTTGATGCTCTAGAGGCTAAACTAGTGGTAGAAAGAGATTAATACGCACTTAGAGATGAAGTTGACATGTTGAGGAAGCAAACAACACAATCACTAGCGATACTCAAGACAACCATTAAATATTTGGTGGATTTCAAAAGCGAAACAAGCTGAGGGACCACATTATTAAGGTCTGAAGGAAAAAGGACATTAAATTCCCACTTGGTAAATCATAGGTGAAATGTTCTTTCCATCGTTGAATAACCTTTGTGTTGTTTGTTCATGTAATCAATCAAACCATTTGTTTTAGAGATCATGTAATAATTTTTTTTTTTTTTTTGGTTTGTAATTTTATTTGAGCACAAGTTTGTATTAATTGATAAGACTGGAGCATTTCATTTTGATTCTTGTGCCAGGACCTACAAATATGCCAATGGGAATGTGCATTCAGCAATAATAGTAGTATAGATGGACCATAAGTGGCCGCATCGGAAAGGGCCAAGATCTTGTAGTAACTTGGCTAAAAAAGGATGTTCTTGTGCAAAAAAAATACAAGGGCCTGGCTTATGTATGTTAGTTGATATTATTGATCCATATACTCAAGTGTTTATATATGTTATTACGTACATCTTGGTTGATTGACTTGGTATTTGAATCTTGATACATCCTTGTGTACATATCTAAATGGGAGTACACATTATCTCGTGTGACATTTGAGTTGGACATGAAGTGTTCCAAATATTAATTCACCTTAAACTGGATTCTAGCTTCTAAATTTGAGTATCGGCATTTGTAAACCATATTCATATATGGAATGGAATACATCTTTGTTGCCTTTTGAAGATATATAAAAACATAGAATGATTTATAAAGATTAGTATAGGAATACAAAATGGATTGAATTTAGTTGCCGAGGGTAAACATGGATGCTTATTGTCCCAAAATTGAAAAAAGCGGCAAAATGTCCACTCCCGTCCTGCTGAAGCCAAGTGTTTGGGAGATGGAAATTTCTACCCATTACGGACAATCCATCGGCCCGATTTCCCTCCTCTAAATAGGGGTAGTTTAGTAACTTCAATTAGGCGTGACCGACCGCCTCTGAGCCCATTCCGCCACGGTGGGCGCCAAACATGGCCAAAACACATTTGATTCAAGCTCGTCCGAAAGACCTTTTCTCCTCCATTTCCCCATTCATACCGGTGGGCACAAAACAAACTCGACTCGGCGAAATCGATGTAGGCAAATATTTTCAATAGGGGCAGGTTTGTAACTTCACTCGGAATTGACAAACCGCCCTACTTGTCAGCCCTTCATACAGTGGGCGCCAACCATGGGAACCACCCTCTCCTTTAAAATGCTCAGGGCAAATATTGGCGAGATCGAGATTACCTCGTATCCCCAACCGACAAGACTCCAAATTTTAAATGGGGGCTAAGTTCATAACTTCCCATATTTAGACAAGCGTCCCAAAACATGGTTCCCCTACCTCTCCTCCATTTTCCCATTCATACACCGGCGCTAGAACAATCCCCACCACCCAGCCTCCGTCCAACCCATCCATCCGGTCCTCCACCCCATCCATCGCCGTCCTCCACCAATCCATCGCCACCGTCCTCCACCATCGGGAGTGCCTACCAAGACCGGTCGTCCCTTTGCTAGAGATGGACTTTCTCATCCCAGCGGGACCAAGAGCCTTGCATCCGTCCTCTCGCTTCATCCGGGCCTCGTCCTCTTTGGGGCGCTCACCACGACCTTCTCTTCCACGCAGGACTTATCCCCGATGCACCCGTCTACCTCATGAATCTGCTTCAGCCCATCCCGCACCCCGATGCCTACAGGCGCCCAAAGAGGTGGTACTTCATATCTCCTCAACTTTTGATCTCAACGGAAAATAGATCTTAACTTGGTTACTCTACTTTCTTTTCAGCTCTTAGAATTTAGTTCTTAGTTAAACAAACAATGGATGCTAAATATCATTTCTCCGGTTTGCGCTTCAAATCGCCATGCCGATCATATCTGAGTTTAATTGATCATGTTGTTTCGTGGTGGTTTTTTTAATAGAAATGGGAGGAAACCCTCTTTTGCTAAAAAATTTAGAAGTTTCCCCTTTTTGATCACTATCGATCAAAATATGTGCTCCGTGTCATAATAACCTTCCACCCATCAAGCTAAACAAGCTTAGTTGTTCAAATCTGAATCGATATTATTAAAATAGAGTCTTTAATTGGTAAGCTAAATGTTCCTAAATTAGTTTGAAAATGCATGTTCGCGCTGGTGTGTATCTCTGAGGGTGCCCCGGTGGGCCAGCCCACCACAGGATTTTAGGTGGTCCGGGATTCCCCTCGTTACTCTGGGCGCTTCGATCTCTACTACCCGGCCCTTTGCCTCTTGGCGCCTCCGGAAGGCATGACTCTAGGAGGAGCCGGGACTAACGGGAGGTGGGAGCCGCTCGCCGCTCACCGCCTGCCGGGCGTGGCCGTGCCCCTTCCCAGTTCGGGGCTCGGGCGTCAACACCCACTAAGCCAACCCGATTTATCTGAGATCGTCCTCAACACTCGGCCACTCCTCATCACCCATTTTCTAATTGATTCATTACTCATTAAGGCAGGACTGTTATTAGGGTTTGTTGTGCTCGGTGCTACCTACATTAATGGTTAGATGTATTTGGTAATCTTTAGTACCTTAAAGTTCACGGGTTTTCAAAATTCGGCCCTAAAGACAGACACTAGTCATTTTGGGTTGTTGGTGGTAGTGACATTGACCCGATTACTCTGAAGGGTTTGTTGACAATTTTACTTTCTTTCTTACTCATTCGATATAATATCCAATTATTCACGTCGATTAGTTGCAAACAATAAGTGCTAGACAAACTTCTTCATTCAGATTTTGGGCGGTCTCTTCTGCGGTTACAATTCGCATACTTGTCCTAATAAGCTCACAAGTAAATGATTGATTCACTACATCTATGCTTGCCTTGTCATATTTGTTGTCAATATTCTTTTAGGGTGGACCACCATGTTTCTAAATCTGAAACCGTAGACATGAGTGAATAGTATTTCTCTATGTGATCTCTTCCATCATGTGTGGGAACCGAACCGCATTGTATAGAAAGAAAGTGTCATTTCAGCTTTTACATAGGCCCGATCTTTTACATGGAATACAATCTGCCTACTTGCTTTGTGTCCTTTCCAACCTCCACCCTTGAAGCTAAACATTATGCCACTCATAATTCCTTAGTTTATTTGTTCAAATCTGAATTTCATATGATTCTAATGTTCCTACTTCAGTTTTGAAATTGTATGCACTTTATAGAGACATAAGGGTTTGTATTTACGTGTGTAGTCAAGACATGGTTGGGGGTGAACTTTGCATATCAGGGGTTTATAGGGAGACACTCTTAGTTGAATCCATAATGCATTCCATAGATAATCGACTACTTTTTATGTTTCATGAATCTCAGATTGAACAGCATCATAATGATTATGAGCTTTCGCATGAAAAGAATAAAGCGAGAACAATGCCATGGTTCAAACTTGGCATTAAGGGACTGAAATCAAATTGGATGCAATGCAATGCAAACCTCTCCACCTCTGATTCATGCTCAGAATATGATCCTAACAGTGATTACGAGCTGAGGGAGACCTAAGTCAATGGCTCCCTAGTGGAGGAGTGGAGGAAGATGCCCTATCTTATTCACCCATCAAGGTGCTTGCTCTAACTTTCCAAGGTTATATTGGTCCATATCTTGCAACGATGCTTTGCATTGCTTCTACTTTGTTGAACTGCCATTAGCTTAGTTTAACATTGTATGTGAATACCCGCCTATCCATTTTAGTACATATTCCATCTATCATCATACCATATTTATCCATTCAAATGTTGTTCTTGTGTTCAGGCGTTCAAAAGGAAGAGGCGATTCTTGATCATGGAGGAGCACAAGCAAAGTATTTGGAAAAGGTAGTGGCACTGATAAATCAAATAGCCCATTAGGTGTAGTTGCAATATCACGACCCCAAAACACCCCAACTCTAAGACTCTAGCCCTACTACTGGTTTTTCATGCCCCAACTCGTGAACCCCAAGCTGCACAAACAATATGATTATGCCGATTGACATAGCACCAACTCTTGATGCAAAACCCCATTCCACCAAAAGTACACCAAATCCGTTGAAATCCCTTTTCAAACCGAGAGCCCCAATTGCAGCAAATAGGACCCTGTTCCATTTCTTCCCGATTTAGAAGCAAAGCTTATATTTTGTCGGGAACTTTGTGGCATCTTTCCTTCATGGAAAGATTATACATGAACAGAACAATTTCCGTCTTCCTCCATAACTTTGCGTAAGTAATGTACTAATGTTATTCATGGTCATTACCATATGTTTCTGGGACGGAAGACACAAATTTCATTCTTTTAAATGGCGAGGACCAAACTGGATTGTGGGCGACAAGGGTTTGGTTAAGCTTTTCAAGCACTTCGTTGATGAAATTCGTTCCTACGAGGAAAAGCGCCCGATGGCAAGCCTCTAGGAAATTTTGTAAAGTCTCGATGCTACATTTATCCCGGCGGTGGCTGGAATAATCTTGTTACACATTGGTCTCGGCCTGGCGTAAAGGTCTTTCTATGATATCACATCACAAAACTACATTTCTGCATTTTTTTAACGTCTCCTTGTCGAAAACTGTTAGGGAAGAACATTCATTCTCAAGGGACCATAGAATCTACAACTATACTACACCTGCATTGCTCTTGTAGTACCTTTCCCCTTATTGAATACTTTTTCATAGCTGTTTGATTATGTAGCATCCTTGCCATATTAGCCTCGTTATCGTCCATTTGGTGGACATTATAAGATCCGTATGGACTCTTACATAAATTTAGAATCAACCCAGCTTTTGAAGAGGTTTAGCTCTAGTCCTCTTTGAATGAACTTTATCCTTTGTCCCATTAACCTTCTCCTCCGTCCCATAATATAAGAGCGTTTTAAGTTAACGGTTTCAAAACACTCTTGTATTATGGGAAGAGAAGTTCATTTAGCATTCGCATCTTATCTCCCCCACCATTTACTAAAAAAGATCAGATCTATATTTAATCTTACCAAAAAGTAGAATACCAGACAATGCGGTCAGAAGTGTAGCCCATTGCTCTTGTCGATTTTTTTGTCCTTA
Source organism: Aegilops longissima (assembly GCA_021605205.1). Lineage (NCBI taxonomy): Eukaryota > Viridiplantae > Streptophyta > Magnoliopsida > Poales > Poaceae > Aegilops > Aegilops longissima. The sequence continues at coordinate 32,188 of JAHIAM010007261.1, forward strand.
ACACTTGTACTTCTAGGGATTGGTAGTTGATTATGTAGCATCAATCGCATCTTATCTTCATTATCCTCTTCCCTTCGGTATTATCATATCTATAATTACTCTCTACAAAATGTAAAGGCAAATGCTTATGAAGAAGATTACGTGCTGAAATTCTTGAGTTATCCTTCCCTTGACATGGAAAGGGCATTATAAAGGCGGGTTAACTTTGTTAATGTAAGTCAGTCCTTCTAAAGCCTTTATCCTCAACTGCTTTTAATTTGCTCATACTCCCTATCGTTTCTTTTGCTGTTTAGTTTTTGTTTCTAAAAATGCATGTTACTTAAGAACCGTAAGTTCTAAGTTTTACTTGTAAAACCAAATTCCTATTCATACCATGCACATTACTCAATACTCCCTATATGTATGCTTGTTTTTGTGGATCTATAATCCGGGGTGGTGAAGGTACGTTTGCACCTTGTCATCTCTGTTTTATCTTCTTGATGTGGGTGATATGAACAACATGCCATGCACATTAACCAAAATAGATACAATGATTTTTTTGCCCTTCATCTATGCTTGTTATGTTGACATGGTAATCCGTAGTGTGGAAGCTCCCGCATTATGAACAATGCCAAATTATGCTATTGATATTTTGAACTTACTCTTTATTTTCTAATTTGAAATTGGATGGAATTTGGCAATTATCATCTTTGTTTATACACGGCAAAACAATTCATCTCTATGCTTTGTTTTGGGGTGATATGCCGATGGCATGCACAAGTCTTTGAAAACGTGAGACAAACCCAACATATATTGCACAAAGAAGGCAAAACATCTTGAAGATAGGAAACAACCCAAAGTCTTGTCTTGATGGATGTTCAAGTTACTTGAGACTAGCGATGAACAAGCTCACAAAATTGTTATGCGAATCGGTTCGACTTCTTAAGTCCCAAGTTCTAGCGAAAAGGCATTCTCAACTCAACCGACTTGAAGTTTCTCTAAGAAAGATTGGGAGAACACCAATGAGAACCTCATCGCTAAACAACTACACCAAAGCTATGACCGACATGCTAGGCGGTCTCACGCCTTTTGGCGACTTCTTGGGGTTCCCCAAAGGCTAACCTTTCTTGAACTTCTTGGAAGTGGTCTCGGTTCGGTATTATTTTTTTCTTTGCAATGGTGCCCTTTTTATGTCCTTCTTCGTTCCGCTTTATGATCCTTTGGTGGCGAACTTAAGGCCATGGATGTAATACCATAAATCCTTTTTGTATAGTGTAGGTTTATTCTTAGTTACTATCGTAATTTCTTTATTGTTAAGTAGGTTTGTTCTTAATTCCTACTAATTACCAATCATTCCTATCTGAAAAAAAATCAGATGTAGTCATTTGGGCAAAACATTAAACTTAACCCTGGTTTTTAGGGGCCACAATTGGGCCGAACTGCATCTTTCTTTGGCCCGATTGATTGGGGCCTTCACACTTCTTTGAGGCCCACAACTTAAAGCCTATATTTTAGTTGGGCCTTTTGTGGATCCGGCGCTTAGTTTGGCCCGGTGGCGTTGGGCCATTAACGGGTGAATATTGTCTTGGCTTATTCGGGAGAATAAACCATGGGCCTTTAGCGGGCGAAATGCATGTTGGGCCTCAATTTTCACTAATCGTCGGGGCCTTGGTGAAATGTAAAAGGGCCTTTTTGGGTCTAGTTATATCATGGGCGGTTACTAGGCGAAACATATCTTGGGCCTTAGTTGGCCCTTGATATCATGTGCCTTTAAGAGGAAAGCTTAGTAGAAACATCAGGGGGAATTAAAACACCTTTAACATGCCCAAAGTCACATTGGGCTTAGCCAACCTTTATCACGGGCGTTAGTGGGCCCAATGTCCCCGGACCATATATGGCCCATGGGCACCGGGCCATTCCGGGCGAAAAGTTCCACGGGTGAAATGGGCCCATGTCTAATCCGGCCTCCTAAGGGACAAAAGTCAACGGGTAATTGGGCCCAAATATTGGGAAACAATTAATGGGCGAGATCTAGCTTGACGTAAATGGGCCTAAATATTGGGAACAATTAGCGGCGAGATCCCGGTTGGGTAAATGGGCCTTTATTAAGTAGGCCATTATTGGGCTAGCCCACTAGTACTGATAAGTACTACAGACCTTTGTTGGGGCCTTTTTAACCTATATGGGCCTCTGTTGGGCCCAACCCGTGTCAGGCGTAATGTCTCCTCCAATGGAACGACATCTGGACCACTTACGGGGCGGGTGTTCCCTCGGAATCAAATTTTCGGTGGAAATTTCCCATTGGTCCATTTAACGGGTTTCGAATCAAAACCGGACCCGAAAAACGGCGTTCCGTTATGGTGGATGCCGCGTGTCGGTCACCCGGCATACCTTGTGGCGCGATTTATCGTCATGGAAGTGGACACTTTAAATGATAATTTTTAATGTCATGGAACACTTCTCGGCGGCACAAGTATGTCTATCTTGATTACGTCATAAAATCGTCATGGATGTACATGCATGACAAAAAATCCGACCTCTTTGTGACAAACCCGTATCATCACGGAATGTATTTTTTAGTGTTATATCATGATAAATGTTTATTATTCATGCTAAATTGTAATTAGCTGGAAACTTAGTACATGTGTGAATACATAGACAAAAGCGAATGTCCCTAGTATGCCTCTACTTGACTAGCTCGTTAATCAAAGATGGTTAAGTTTCCTAACCATAGACATGTGTTGCCATTTGATGAGCGGGATCACATCATTAGGAATGATGTGATGGACAAGACCCATCATTAGCTTAGCAAAGCCGTTTAGTTTTATTGATGTTGCTTTCTTAATGACTTATAATATTTGACTTAAGTTATGCAACTCCGAATCGGAGGAACACTTTTGTGCTATCAAATGTCCTGCGGTAATTATAAAGATGCTCTACAAGTGTCTCGGTGGTGTTTGTTGAGTTGGCATAGATCAAGATTAGGATTTTTCCTTTCTTATCGGAGGGTATCTCGGCCCTCTGGTAATGCACATCACTATAACCTTGCAAGCAATGTGACTAATGAGTTAGTTCGGATGATGCATTCGAAGCGAGTAAAGAGACTTGCGTGGTTGAACTAGGTATGAAGATGCGATCGAATCTGGGCGGTATATCGACAAAGGGAATGCTTATGTTGTTATGCGGTTTGACCAATAAAGATCTTAGTAGAATATGTGGAACCAATATGAGCATCCAGGTTCCTTATTGGGTATTGGGGAAGTTGGTCATGTCTATATTCTCGAACCCATAGGGTCCGCGAATGTTCGATGGCGATTTGTTTTGAGTTATTGATTTGATGACGAAGTTTGTTAGTCCCGGATGAAAA
>JAHIAM010007262.1:0-64851 GCA_021605205.1 Aegilops longissima
TGTAGGCAAAGAATCTTTGTCGGAGGTCTCATACCTCTCGACACGGGCATGAGTATGAAATACCAATTTCAACTCTTGGAACATCTTACATGCTCAAGTGGCGTTCAAAACATTTTTGAAGTCCGGTTCTAAGCCGTAAAGCATGGTGCACTAAACTATCAAGTAGTCATCATACCAAGCTTTGTCAAACGTTCATAACGTCTGCATCTGCTCTTGCAATAGGTCTATCACCTAGCGGTACATCAAGGACATAATTCTTCTGTGCAGCAATGAGGATAATCCTCAGATCACGGACCAAGTCTGCAACTTTGCTACTATCATCTTTCAACTTAGTTTTCTCTAGGAACATATCAAGAATAAACAGGGAGCTATATCGCGAGCTATTGATCTACAACATAGTTATGCAAATACTATCAGGACTAATTTCATGATAAATTAAAGTTCAATTTAATCATATTACTTAAGAACTCCCACTTAGATAGACATCCCTCTAATCATCTAAGTGATCACTAGATCCATATCAACTAAACCATGTCCGATCATCACGTGAGATGGAGTAGTTTTCAATGGTGAACATCACTATGTTGATCATATCTACTATATGATTCACGCTCGACCTTTCGGTCCCGGTGTTAGAGGCCATATCTCGCATATGCTGGCTCGTCAAGTTTAATCTAGTATTACGCATGTGCAAAACATCTTACACCGTTGTAGATGAGCGTTGAGCTTATCTCACCCGATCATCATGTGGTGTGGAGCACGACGAACTTTGTAGCGATGCATACTCGGGGAGAACACTTATACCTTGAAATTTTAGTAAGGGATCATATTATAAAGCTACCACCGAATTAAGCAAAATAAGATGTATAAAAGATAAACATCATATGCAATCAAAATATGTGACATGATATGGCCATGATCATGTTGCGCCTTTGATCTCCATCTCCAAAGTACCGTCATGATCTCTATCGTCACCGGCATGACACCATGATCTCCATCATCTTGATCTCTATCAACGTGTCGTCACATGGCCGTCTCGCTAATTATTGCTCTTACAACTATTGTTATCGCATAGCGATAAAGTAAAGCAATTATTTGGCGCTTGCATCTTATGCAATAAAGAGATAACCATAAGGCTTCTGCCAGTTGCCGATAACTTCAACAAAACATGATCATATCATACAACAGCTTATATCTCATCACGTCTTGACCATATCACATCACAACAAGCCCTGCAAAAACAAGTTAGACGTCCTCTACTTTGTTGTTGCAAGTTTTACATAAGCTGCTACTGGGCTTAGAAGAACCGTTCTTACCTCGCATCAAAACCACAATGATATTTAGTCAAGTATGTGCTGTTTTAACCTTCACAAGGGTAGGCGTAGCCACACTCGATTCAAGTAAAGTTGGAGAAAGCTGACACACTTGACCATGTAACATCCCAAATTTTCAATTTGGAATGTTATACATAGAGTCATTCTTGCATGGCATATTTTATTGCATCTTAGTTCGCAATCCTCAAATCCTAAGCAACTCAAGGACCCTCGGAAAGTTGGGGATTTTCGGGTTTCATATTTGATTTTTATCGAATATTGAAGCGAGGATCTTAGATTTTAATTATTTTCTCTCGAAAAATATTTCATAATAAAAATAAATGAGAGGAGATAATATGACTTCTCCAAAACAATTGAAATATTGGAGGAAAAATGTTAAAATCATTTGTTGGCCAAGAAAACCATTTGGATTTTATTTGCATTAGAAAAATTACACGTTTGAAAATTGCATTTTAGGGCCAAGAAAATGTTCATCTCGTTCTAAATATTTCATTTAGGCAATGAAAATTTGTTTTGGCATTTTTAGATTTTATTTTATTTTATAGGATTTATTTTTTGTCGATGGAATTATTAAAAAACTTGAACCTGGTAGGCGAAACCAGTAGAGGCCCAACTTCCAGCGCCGTCGCCCGCCTTGGCGCCCGCGCGCCGCCGACTCGAGGCGAGTCGGCCGGGACTCCTCATCGCCGCCCATGCCCCCCTCCTCGAATCGCCGCCCCCCACCCCTTTATAAGCCGCCCGCCGCCCCAAACCACCGCCACCACCTTGCGCCGCCTCGCCTCGACCGCCCGAGCGCGCCGCCGTCTCCCGCCGCCACCCGCCTCCCGCCGCCCGTTGCCGCACGGACCCCCCGGGGCCGGCGGAGCCGGCCGAGTAGCCACCGCCGCCGGTTTTATGAGAAAAACCGTTTCGTTTTTTTAGAAAACCCTAGTTTTCGTTTTTTTTAAATAGATCGGTTTTTTTCTCCGGTTTATTTATTTAGCATTCGCTCGTTCGTTCGTTTTAACGAACGCGTTCTTCGTTTAGGTCCAAATAACGAACGTTCGTTCGTTAGTCTGTTCGTCAGTTTTTCTTTTTCTCGGATTTATTCCGTGATTTTTCTGATCGCGATTTCTGATCCGATCTTAGTTTCTGTTTATCTTTTCGCTCGTTAGTCCGAATCAGGCGATTCAAGCGCCTAGATCTTCGTCTCGAGACCCTCTTTCTGTCTAAATAACTTAAACAAGATTTTAATACTGTAAAATTTGACCTTAGTTCAGATTAGTAAACAGATCTTGTTTCTTTCGCCGTTTGAGTTTCGTTGTTCCGTTTGGTTTGATTCCTTTTGCGAACGGAGTTCTTAAGTTGAACTTTCTGGTAGCCTCGTTATTTGAGTTTTGCTTGTGCATATTTGCATGTTGCTTATGTATTTTATTGTTTGCTTGCGATAGAATTCCGGTCTGACGTGTTACTCTGAGTCTCTAGGATTGCGGATCGTCGACAAGGCAAGTAACACATTGATCATACTCTTTTCATACCCAGTTTTTATTCATTAGTTCTATCCTCAAACATTGCATGGTTAGGATGTCTTTAACTTGTGGGTTGGGAAGTAGTTGTTGAGGTAGAACCTATTGCTTGTTACTATCAAACCCTTGGGAGTTACTTCTACGTGTTGCTTATATTGCTATGCTATGCTCGTGAGGCGTGGTTGGGTTTGAGTGAATCCATGACAGATGTGAGATTGTTAATTAATGGTTCAACTTAAGGTGGCAACAAAATGAACATCTGGGTGGATTGAGGCACACAGGGAACCAGTGTTGTGCATTTTTAATTTTTGGAAATCCCGGGGTGTCCGTGTGATCTTCCTATGGACCGCCACCGGGCTTAAAGGGGCTGAGATGATTCATGCTAGAAACTTTCCGTGTGCAGCCACAAGCTACTATGGGCTCTAGCATAGTTGAGTAAATTTCGTGAAGCTCTTGAAGAGGTAGATCGGCGACTAGTGGGTTTTGTAGGTTTGGTATGGTCTACCGGAGTAGAGAGTTAATGTTTACGAAGAGCGTGTGTCTCGGTCATCCGTTTCTCAAACACCATGTAGTGCGAGAAATCAGGAGGGCGATCGAGTCTTGTGGGGAAAAGTCATAAACCTCTGCAGTGTACAATCTAATCATGGTTAGCCGTGTCCCGGTTATGGACAATGTTGAGTATCTAGTACTTGGGTTATCACATGTATCTCATCACTCTTAATTAATATTGTTGGGTTGTTAACTACTTTAATTGGGATTGAGTTGGGTTATACCTTCTCAATGTTTCAACCACCATGATAGTTAAATTAAAACTATTCCTTTGTTGTAGGGAAAAATTGGCTTTTTGCAAAACTATAACCATAGAGCTTTCCACCAGCCAAATATGCATGTAGTGATAGCATTATTTTGTTCTTCCTCTACTGTGTTATATTGCCAGCATATTCCATGTCTGGCCCGTTCTCGAAGGCTGCAGCGTATTATGTTGCAGACTTTTTAAACGAGGAGTAAGGTTCGTTGGAGTCGTTGTCGTGCAGCTCAGCTATGCGTTGGAGTTGATGGACTCACTTATCTTCCAAGCCTTCATTTGTTATCGTATTAGATGGCCTTAAGCCATATTATTGTAATAAGTTCTCTTTTGAGACATTCGATGTAATAAGTGTGTGATTGCTACTCTGTTATAAATCCTTGAGTACTATTATGTGTCGGCATTACTGATCCGAGGGATGACAACTGAAGCACATAGACTTGACCATCTGAGTCGAATTCGCTACAAGATGGTATCGAGCACTTGTGAGTGTAGGACGACCACTAAGATAAACCATAGGTCACTCTTCTCTACTCATTTCGACTCCTCTCCATTTTATACTCTTTAGGATGGCGGAGATGAAGAACAAGTTTGCACAACCGGATGAAGACACACCTTTTGGAGGCCACTTGAAGGAAGTCACTAGGTACTTGAACATTGGAATACCAAGCTTCATGGGACGTACAAGCATACCTTACTAGAAGAGGAGCTTGGATGATTCAAGTACAAGTTCGGGAAGGCGTTCTCGCCAACTTCTAAACCCATAGAATTTTCTTTGAGCACCCACAGGAGCCTAGGCAAGAGCATGGCAGCTCACATTACCATGGGGCGTGTTGGAAGTCTACAACGGGAGCTTAAGGACACCATCTATCAAATATGTGGCGCAGGGCGAGCAATGGAAGTGTCAGCACCAGAAGGATAGATCCATTGCAGCTTTCATCGAGGAGCTAAACCAGCACATTCGACGTCGGGAGAGAACCAAATGTCTTGTGAACATGATGGAGTTGAAGAAGACTAGGATCATCGAGCTGGAGGAAGAACTCAAGTTTACTGCGTGATGGATATGAGGAGAAATCAAGACACTCTTGGAGAAGAGCAGCGACTGGTTAAGAAGATCGGATTTTTAATGGGAGGACCAGCAGGAAGAAGAAGAAGGCGATGACCCACTTGCGGACAACTACATCATCATCGCGACACGATTCGATCCAAGTGATGATGACTCTGAAAAAGAAGCTGGGCAGACATCATGGAGTCTTCCACCGATCAAAATTTCTAGATGACCACCATATATTAGTAGTATTTCCCCATGTATTTAGTAGTAGTTGAGCACTTATGCGATAGTTCTGAACCGTTTGTATGCCCTTGCTTGATTGATTGAGTGAAATGATTGTGTTTGCCTCATGTGCATATGGGTAGTGTTTTCCGTTAGACCTTTTCTATTCTAATCTCTTCCATCTAAACCCATCAGATGCCTCAGGGCGTGACACGGTTTTGCTTTCCCGGAGCTCACCCGGTTGATCCAGCGGCAGAATGCCTTGATGCAATTGCTAGTTGAACTAGGGCAACAACAACAACAACAACAATAACCCGCCCGATTGGACAACCTAGCCCGTTTTACGAGGTTACATCCGCGGTGTTTTCCAATAGCACCGAGCCAATAGTTTGCGATGATTGGCTACGCCGTATCGGAAGGAGTTAACCACGCGAGGATGCGGATCTTTGAGAAGGTGCGCTTTGCGCTTTATCAATTGGATGGACCAGCAACCTCATGGTGGGAGAATTACGACTACTTTTCCTATAGCCAATGTTACTTGGGACCAGTTTGACAAGCTTTTCGCGCTGCCCATGTCTCAAGCTGGAGCCATGCAGATGAAAGCGAGTTTCGCAATTCGCCCGGGGAACCGTCTTGTGGCTCGATCGTGGATGAGTTTAGCAAGTTATCACGCTATGCCCCGATGATGTGGCCCACAGATGCATGAAGCAGAGAAGTTTATGGAAGGGCTGAATGATGAGATGAGCATGCGGTTGATGGTGGCAACTTTCAACAACTACGGGAGTTGATAGACAAGGCCCTTATGATTGAAAGGAGCGGCAGATTGAGAACGAAGAGGAAGTATGGACAAAGGAAGTATAACTTCAGGGAGCTCAGCGAAGCCTCGCAACCTTGAACTCGGGAGGACTAGTACATAACCATGGAGGTCACAACCACCTTTGGAGGAGGATCGCATAACCACAATGGTGCCAGAGCGGAAATGGGAGCGGAGTTAATAACAACAGGCGCTCCAACCCAGCTACACCGCCAAAAGAGACCTAAGTCAAGTTACTTGCTTTAAGTGCGGGAAGACATGGCACTATGCCAATGATTGCGGAAGGAAGGAATGGAGCGGAAATGGGGCGCTGGGAAGAAGCCTAATCCATTCAACAAAGGACAAGTGAACCACATTAACGTGGAGGAGGTTGAAGAAGCATGGGATCTTGATAATAGGTAAGTTTTTGGTTAAGTCATTTACGCTCTTGTTCTTTTCAATCTTGGTGCATCGCATTCATACATATCAAGGGATTTGTGGATAAGTTTAAGCTACCAACCCAAACCCTTAGGACCCCTCTTTTAGTAGCTACTTTGGAGCGAGTACATGGCTAGCGATGGTGCAACCAGATACCTAACCATTGGCACACATGTTTTCCGTCGACCTAATTATCTTGGAGTAAAGTTGGATGTGATATTAGGTATGGACTGGATGTCAAAGTATGGAGGAAGCATTGACTATGCTAGCAAATCAATTTACCTCACCACCCGGAAGGAAAAAGGATTAAGTATGTATCTAGGCATGTGCCTAGGAGGAGCCAAGTGAATGCCCTCATGGGAGTTGTTCGGGGAGGAAGTGCACGTAGTAAAGGATTGCCGGTTGTTTTCCCGGAGGTTACCGGGCATGCCACGGATCGAGACATCGAGTTTTGATAGAGCTATTGCAGTGCTGAGGCCAATATCCAAGAGACCCTATCGGATGCCCGATAAATGATCTGGAGGAAATTAAAAAGAAGATCAAGGAGTTATTGGAGAAAGGTTACATTCGAAGGAGTTCATCACCTTGGGGAGCCCCAATGCTTTTGGTTGAGAAGAAGGATAAATCCCTTAGGATGGTTGTTGATTACCGAGCCTTGAATGAAGTAATGATTAAGAACAAGTCTTTATGCGCAGGATGGTTATCTACAGTAATCACCGGTTATGTTAATTAACCTCTCGTTGATTCAAACCCGACCAAAAACAAAAATAAAAAAATGAAACAAGCGATAAAGGTTAGAGAAAATAAGTTCTAAAATGTTAGGGTTTTCTAAAATACCTAACCTAATATTGGTGGGGTGCAATAATTTTTACAAATGTCGAGGCGTTTTAAATAAATCAATAGAGAAGGAAAATAATAAAAGAAAGGAAAGGGAAAAGCGGTGGAGGATAGCCCCCTGGCCCGACCAGTGGCCCCCATCCCCTTGGCCCATCCCCCCTTCCCCCCACAGGCGGCCAGCAAGCCCCCAGGCCCCTTCCCCCTCCCCACGGTGCATTCTAACCCTAGCCACCGGCCTTGCTGCCCGCTCCTCCCCCTCGCCCCCCGCGCCTCTCCTCCGCTCCCTTGGTCTGGATCGAGGCGGAGGCCCCGACAGAACCTCCCCCCGCCGTCCCTCACCTCGCATGGCCCCGCGCCCGGACCTCCCCCTCCTCCTCAAGCCGCCGGAGAACCCCTCCTCCTCAAGTGGCCCCAGGCCCAGCGGCCTCCGCCCGCCCCTCGGCTCAGCCCCTTCGCCCGGTGGCGCCCTTCCCTCCCCAGCAGTCGGTCGTCGCCCACGTCGAGCCCGCCGCCTAGAGCCACTGCTCACACTGTGAGGCCCCTCTCCTCCCCTCCCCGTCGCGATGGCTCAGGCCACAGCCCGGTTCCCCCCTCCGGCTCCGGATCCCCCGCTCGTCGCCCGTGGCCCCCCCGTCCAGCATATAACGCCCCGATCCCTCTCCTTCCTCCACACAAGCCGGATCCAAGCCACCTTGGTGGCCGGCCCGAGCCACCCCTGCAGCGCCGTTAGACCCCCTCTTCCCTCTTCCAGCTCGTGGCGCTCGGCCTTGTGGTGCCCCCCCGTTTCCCCGTTCGTGCCCTCGCCCCCCCAAGGCCTCGTTCTTCCCTCATGGCCTTCGGCCCAGTGACCATTCCACCCCCATGGTCGCCTCACCTCACTTGGCGCGCGCCGCCGCCTTGCCAGCCGGGCAAGTAGCCTGACGGCTGACCCAAATGGCCTCGGTCGCCCTGGACCGTACAGTTAGGTGCCGATTCGGGCATCGACCCGATCGCCGCACCACCGCTTGGTTTGGCCATGGGCCCCTTGGCGTGAGGCCCCACCCCCCACAAAAACGTTTTAAATAAAAGCAGCGATTAAAATGGAAATAAAATGAACTAAATTAATTACTAAATAATTAGTTAATTAATTAATTGAGTAATTAATTAAACTAATTAATTCTGGATTAGTTAAACCTAATCATTAGTTAAATTAATTGGGTAATTAATTAAACTAATTAAGGTGAACTAATTAACACTAATCATTAATTAACTTAATTAACTAAGGTTAATTAAACTTTGATTAGGCTAATTAAATTAATTAGTCATTAGTAGAATGACATGCGGGACCCACTGTCGAGGTTGACTTAGTCAACCTGTTGGTGATAAATCGGCATGACATCATCTTGATGTCATAAATGCAAATTCGAAATTAATTAAATAATTAATTAAAATTCGAAATTAATAAAACCCTTTATAAATCATATCTTTTAATCCGTAATCCGGTTAAAATAATTTCAACATGAAAGTTGCTTTCGAGCAGCGAGGCGAATTCGGATCGCGATCCGTTCGTCCACCACCGTCTCTAACCTATCGAACCTGCAAACTTTCCTCTCCGGTTCATCATGTCTGCGGGGCGTCCGGGGCAGGATAACTTCCGGATGTTTCCCCCTAAACAGTACCCTTCTTACCACGTTAGGAGACGCGCCTTAGCATCGCTTCTTGGCATATCATGCATCGTTATGCATCTGTTACCGTGTATTCATTGTTTCTTCCCCTCTTCTCTTTGGTAGACTCTGAGGCCGGCCAAGCTGCGGTTGGCCGATTCGACTACGGTGTTGTGACCTCTCTCTCTTGCCCGAGCAACCAGGCAAGCCCCCCCTTGATCACGGATATCGCCTACTCTTATCTACCTGCTTGCATTAGAGTAGTATAGCATATTCTTGTTTTCGGATACTCCTATCTTTGTTGCATAGCTTTGTCCTTGTAACCATTGTTACCTTACGCAATCCTATATGCTTAGTATAGGATGCTAGTACTCATCTGTGGCCCTACTTTCTTGTCGGTCTGCCGTGCTATACTATCGGGCCGTGATCACTCGGGAGTTGATCACGGGTATATACTATATCTTATACATGATACATGTGAGACTAAAGTCGGCTTAATGGTGATGGAGCACCATGAGTGGATCTTTGTGGCGGGGCAGCAGGCGCAGTTGTGACCGCCTAGGAGAAGTGGGCTGGCCTGTTAAGGCGTCATGGTTTACTGCTGCACGCAACGAGGTCTTGGTATTTGATGCGGGTTGGCTCTGAGCTTATCGCACTAACCATCTCGCGGGAGTAGTTATGGGTATCCGGCGTCGTGGTATCGGGAAGCGCTTGCCAGGCGTCGGGCAGGCGGTAGCCTTGCCGGATTGGGCTGGAGCACTGTTAGGCTAGAGTGCACTTCGGCCGCCCTCGCATAGCGTCTTGAGAGTGTGCTCGGCGATGGGCCCGGACCCTGGCGCTTAGGTTTTAGGCGGCGTCTTGGCCTCTCTGTTGTGCCTAGGTGGGGCTGCGGCGTGTTGATCTTCGGCGGGCATGACCGAGAAAGTGTGTCGGCCAAATGGGATCAAGCGTCTTTGGGTAAGATGGTGCACCCTGCGAAGATTAATCTATTGGATAGCCGTGATCTTGATAACAGGGCGACTTGAGTTGTACCTTGAGCTTATGACAACTAGAGCCGGATACTTGATAAAACACACCCTTCCAAGTGCGGATACAACGGTGGTGGCTCTCGCTCGGGGATATGAGCGGGGATTGCGGGTAGGATTATGCTATATGATGTTACTTGGAGGACTTAGGTTGTCCTCTTACATGCATGCAAGGCGGTGTCGAGCGTAGTCTTCGTTAAGACTAACTATCCCCTCTTATTACGACATTCGCGATTCGGTCCTTGATATGGCCTTTACACATATACCCATGCATATGTAGTGTAGCTCCTTGCTTGCAGTACTTTGGATGAGTACTCACGGTTGCCTTGTTCCCCTTTTCCCCTATCTCTACTCGATTGCTGCAATGGGGCGATGGAGCCAGGGCGAGCGCGCCGCCTATGGCGACTACTACTCGGGCGCCTACTACTACGTGCAGCCGGCGGCGGCGACCGGGGTGACCTAGGAGGATCCAGGCGGGAGGCTGCTCCTCTTCGTCTGTATCGGTTTGTGCTAGCCATCTTATGGCACCTTGTTTAACTTATACGTACTCGGATATTGTTGCTTCCTGACTTCGTCTATGATCGAGCACTTGTATTCGAGCCCTCGAGGCCTGGCTTGTATTATGATGCTTGTATGACTTATTTTATTTGTAGAGTTGTGTTGTGATATCTTCCGTGAGTCCTTGATCTTGATCGTACACATTTGCGTGCATGATTAGTGTCACGATTGAATCGGCGTCTGAGATTGATATCGAGCCATTTGCTGTAGAATCCCCTTCCACACTCCTTGGCGAAGTCGAGTCTAGACATTGCAAAACTTTTACTAACTTGGCTGTGTGCCTTACGGGCCCGTAAGCCATCGGGTGGTATTAGGATCTTTTACTCCTCGACCTTTACTGCGGGACTCGGACTCTCTTCTACTCGGGTTAAGCGATTTTACTAACTATCACTAGGATCCGTGACCGCATTCACCGAAGATGGATATAGCCTTAGTTGTTTTGGAATTGTATTTGAACAATTTCCACCACATCATTGACTCCTTTGAAGCGTCTTTGTTTCGAGATGGAACCCACGAGGCAGGTCGTGCGCCACCACGGCGGCCATTGGTGCCTCGGGATCACTGCGGTGCTAGCGAGATGATGACCTATCGGGTTATCGCTGGCACCCTGAGTACACCGTCTATGAAGTACCGGGACTACAATCGGGGAAGCGATGCAGCGCCATCGTCCACCTCTACTCTCGGGAGTATGAGTCCCTCTTGTGTTGCACCGCACATGGTGTTGGGTGACCATCGATATGGCAGTCCACGATCTTGCTTATCTTGCTCGACCCATCTTCGTGCGAGTATCGAGTTGGACACCTCCCCTTGGGCACATTGCTATCGCGTCGATGTTGGTGAGGAGGGTTACTACTGCTGCCTACCACCCTTTGTCACGGAAGAGCCCTTCCACCATCGAACTTTGTTACGCATCGCGATGGGCTGGATCGAGCTAACGAGCTCTTAGCCACAGTTGTACATCACCGTCGGCACCTCTACCGTGCTCGGCGCTGATGCACCCTTGTCCGTTAGGGCTGCGCGTTCTGCGATCTACCCGCCGGGACCGTGATGCCCGAGGTGTTGGTTGGCGGGCGTGGGGGCTACTCTCCGCGCAGGCCCCTTCGCCACACGGGCGTCGGATTCAGCACGGAGTATCCGGCCCCAGTCAGCAGCGTGGAGGACTATCCCTGCCGCACTATCAGCTTTGAGCTCTGACTACCTCCAGCGATGCCGCGTGGGACTGATGTGAACTTGATTGTTAGTGTTGATGTATTCGCTTGTGAGCACTGTGCACGCCTATGATGTAGTAGTCTATGTCTTTGGACTCTATGTATGAACTCTATGCATGATTCCTTTTGTAAGATATGCCAACTACTATGTAGTTCCCATCATCTTGCTTTCATTATGCATGTTTCATCATGAATGATTCTGTCTCTTGCTTAATTTCTCAAATCTTTGAACTACCTGTTATATAATAGCGGGATGGTTAGGCCAGCAAGTCGTGGTAAATGGTGCCAACTTCCCACCACTTTGAGTACATGGCTGGTATGGTCCAACAGCTTGAGATGAATCGCGATTCATGGAGAACATGATGGCTCAGTTCCCTCGCCCGAATATGAACCCGGCACCCAAAGGAACAACTCTGCGAGTTTCATGCGCTGAACCCGGCGTATACCGCAGCTCAACTCAGCCACGGATCTTGATGGTAGCTCCGTGACATCACCTATGAGATGGAGTCTGCTGATGTAGCCCTACCGGCTATGTCACTTTTGCTTCCTTCTTCTGAAGGACCCTTGACTCAATGGTGGGACAGCCACGGCGTACTCTGCCGGTTGGAACACTCATCACTGGCGGACTTCGAGGCTGCCTTCGTGCCGCTTCATCCCTCAAGGGTCATGGACGGAAGAAGCGTGAGTTCATAATCTCACCCAAGGCAACAAGGCTGTTGAAGCCTATCGTGAGAGTTCTTGGACTTGTCTCGCTATCTTTGAAGAGGATATTACAGCGGATGCCTTGAGCGGAGAAGTTCGTGGCGGCCTTCAAGTGACATCAAGCTCGCACTTCTAGTGCGACTTTGCTGATTTCGCCACCTTGGTGAACAAAGCTATCAATGTCGAAACTGAGTGCGGGAATACGAGTTCTAACAGGCGCAACCGTGACTCGGGCTCATCTTGGGCCGTCCTCATGAAAGCGCAAGATATGGATTCCCAATAGCATGTATCGGCCGAATGCATACGCTTCAAAGCGAGAACTATGCTACACCTAAATGCGCCTACAACTAAGCGGCCGAGCTTCAGCTCCACCACCCCAAGCTCTGTTCCCCTCCCAATAATGGCTTATGCTTGGTGCGGACAACGAGAACACCGTGCTAGAGAATACAACGAACCGAGAATCAGTGGCCCTTCCAGTGGTGGCCGTGGAAACACCGAACCGCAACAACACGGCAAGTCTTATGGGCAAGCTCGGGCCAACCACGTTGATCGAGCGAAGCTCAAGACCAGCACTGCTCTTGTGATGGGTACACTCCTCGTAAATTCAGTACTGCATCTGTTTTATTTCGATTGAGGGCATCACATTCATTCATGTCGAAGATTTTGCATTCATGCATGGCATTAAAGTGAAGACATGAATGCTTCACTAATAGTACACACCCTGCGGGCGATGTCGGACCTCCATGATTTACAGCAGCGTCCCGTTGAAATCGAAGGAATGGAATTCCTTGTCTCTCCTATCGTCTTTGAAGTCTTGTAGCATTGACCTCATTTTGGGGATGGATTGGTTGAAAGCGCATCTGGCGTCAATCGTTTGCGCCACTAAGACCGTCCATCTGCTGCACCTTACGATGAAATCGTAGCTACAATGCTAAATGCGGTTCAAGATGCGAGGCAAGGCTCTATGCATTGAATGCATTGAGCGCGCACCCTCGAGGAATTGAAAACATTCACGTCGTTTGCGATTTCCAAGGCGTCTTTCTGAAGAACTTCGAGGATTCCCCTGCTAGGGCTGTCGAATTAGTCATCGACTTGAAACCGGGCACCACTCCTATAGCCAGCGGCCCTACAAGATGCCGCCGCATGAACTCCTTGAGCTAAAGGAAATCGACAAATCTCTTCAAGCGGCTTCATTAGCCCAAGTTGCTCTCCTTGGGGAGCACCTTCTCTCTTTGTTAAGAAGAAGGATGGGACAAACCGATTGGTCCAAGACTACCGTCCTATAAATCAAGCTACCATTAGAATAAGTATCCTCTTCCTCGGATCAATGATCTTTATGATCAAGCGGCTGGTTCGTCGGTGTTCTCGAAACTTCGACTTGAGGTTGGGTTACCACCAGATCCGTGTTCGTGAGGAGGATATCCCCAAGACCGCATTGTGACTCGTTATGGTTCATACGAGTACACGTCATGTCCTTCGGCAACAATGCTCCAGCCACCTTCTCTCTTTGATGAACTATATATTCATGGATTACCTCGACAAGTTAAATGCGTGGTTTATCGGATGATATCTGATCTATTCAAGAATGAAGAAGAACATCTTGAACATCTTAGTCTTGTCTTTGGAAAAGCTACGAGCATCAACTCTATGCCAAGTTCTCCAAATGTGAATTACGGCTTCCGAGTAACCTATCTTGGACATGTCATTTCTAAGGATGGTATTGCCGTCAACCACGAAAGAGTTCAGGCTATTCTCGATTGGACTCCTCCGAAGAGCGTTAAGCAAGTCGAAGTTTTCTCGGTCTCGCTTGACTATTGCCGTCGATTAAATGAGAACTTCTCCAAGATTGCCGAGCCCTCGACTAACTTTGTTGCATAAAGGCGTCAAATTCAATGGGCGAGATAAGTGTCGGGAAAGTTTCCGGGCACTCAAGGACAAGTTGACTTCGCCCGGTGCTAGCTCCTCACGATACTAAGAAGGACTTCGTCATTTCTTTGCGGCGCTTCTCGTCAAGTTAGGCGGTGTCCTAATGCAAGAGCGCAAAGTGGTTGCTTATGCCTCTCGGCAGTTCGCCCTCACGAGGAGAACTACAGTTCACGACCTCGAACTTGCTGCCGTCATTCATGCACTAAGCGGTGGCGACATTACCTTCTCGTGTCGTTGCGAGATCTTCTTGACCACCAAAAGTTTGAAGTATCATTTACTCGGCCAGACTGAACCTCCGTCGTGAGATGGATGGAGCTATGCAGAACTTTGATTTGGGTATTTCCTATCGCATGAGCAAGGCTAATGTAATGGCTGATGCCTTGAGCATAAGACTTCTGCAACCACCTTGAGTTCACAAAGTTCAGCCCTCACTTGTTGAAGAATTCAGCGAGCTGAACCTCCATATTGTTCCTCGAGATTTTCGCTCCCCCTCCTCGGAGTTCATAAGATGAATCTCCGTGTTGTTCCCCGAGGTTCCCTCTTTACCTGGCTGTTGAACCCGATCTCTTGGGCACCATAAAGACAATGCGAGGATTTGACTCTGAGGTCTACAAGCTTAAACAAGACATCGGAAGGAAATCCCTCATCCTTCACTATTAGCGATGATGGCGCCTTGTACTTCAAAGGCCGCCTAGTGGTGCCTTGTAAGAAGGAAAATCTGAATATGACTCGGAAGGTTATGCAAGAAGCTCATGATCGCCTCTATGTATCCATCTGGCGGTACAAAGATGTATCAAGACATTAAATCGAGATTACGGTGGTCTAATATGAAGCGAGGACATTGCTACGCTATGTTTACGAGTGTGGCGTTTGCCGTCGTATCAAGCGAGAACATCAAAGGCCTCTTTGGAACTCTGCAACCTATCTCTATTCCCGAATGGAAATGGGACCATGTCGAAATGGACTTAAATCCTTGGATTTCCCAAATCGCGGAAAGGTAATGATGCTATTCTTGTCGTCATTGACGGCTTTCTAAAGTTGCACATTTTACGGCGGTCAAAAAGCGATCCTTTGCTAGCCAGCTCATAGCGCTCTATATGTCGAAATTGTTTCACTTCACGGTATTCCACTTTGGTTGTCGATTCGGACCGTGGCAGCTTATTCACTTCAAGATTACGGCAAGTTTTCAGAAGCTATGGGGACTCATTTATCTTTCGATCTTGCGTTTCATCCATGATCTCAAGGGCAAGTTGAGCGTGTCAACCAAATTCTCGAAGACATGCTTGAGCTTGTGTCATCTCATTCGGCAAGAAATGGGAGGAATCTCTCCGTATCTTTGAGTTCTCTTATAATAATAGCTATCAAGCTAGTGCGAAGATGGCCCCTTGAAGTGTTATATGGGCGAAAGTGCGAACCCCTCGGCGAGTCGAAGGCGGGGAGCGTCCACTCTTGGCCGGATATTATCCAACAAGCGAAGAACAAGTCCGCATTATTAGCGAGAATCTCAAAGGCTGCTCGATCGCGTCAAAAGTAATTATGACCGTCATCACAAAGACATGGTCTATCAACTTGGCGAAAAGGCCTATCTTCGCGTTACACCAATGAAGGGTGCTCACCGCTTGGGATCAAGGCAAGTTAGCTCCTCGCTATATTGGCCCTTTCACTATTACGGAAAGGCGTGGAAAAGTGGCATATCAGCTGGAGCTTCCGTCGAACCTTTCTCGGGTTCACGATGTGTTCCACGTGTCCCAACTCGGCGCTGCTTCAAGGACCCAATCCGGCGATGGACCATGAAGTGCTCGGTGCAGCAGGACCTCTCCTATAAAGAGCATCCGGTCCGCATTCTCGACCAAGTGAACGCCGCACCCGTCGGAAAGGCGATCAAGTTCCTCAAGGTCGATGGTGAATCACTCGAAGATGAAGCCACACAGGAGCGAGGATCGTCTGAGATGAATATCCGCACTCTTTCCTTCTACCTCCTAAATCTCGGGCGAGATTTCTTGTAATGGAGGAGATTTATAGCGCCGGATGGTTATGCAACAGCAATCACACGGTTATGTTAATTAACCTCGTTGATTCAAACCCGACCAAAAACAAAAATCAAAAATCAAACAAGCGATAAAAGGTTCGAAAATAAGTTCTAAAATGTTCGGGGTTTTCTAAAATACCTAACCTAATATTGGTGGGGTGCAATAATTTTTACAAATGTCGAGGCGTTTTAAATAAATCAATAACAGAAAGGAAAATAATAAAAGAAAAGGAAAGGAAAGGAAAAGCGGTGGAGGATAACCCCCCTGACCAGCCGGCCCCCATCCTTGGCCCATCCCCCTTCCCCACAGGCGGCCCACCTGCCCGCTTCCACCCCTCCCCACGGTGGCTAACCCTAGCCACCAGCCGCCTGCCCGCTCCTCCCCTCGCGCCCCTCGCCCTCTCCTCCCGCTCCCATGGTCTGGATCGAGGCGGAGGCCCGACCAACCTCCCCCCGTCCCCACCTGCGCGCTTGGCCCCATTGCCGCCGCCTCCAGGACCTCCCCTCCTCCTCCGGCCTTGCCGAGAACCCCTCCCCCTAGTCGCCCCCAGAGCCATGGCCTCCGCCGCCCATGGCTCAGCCCTCCTTGGCCTTGGCGCCTCCCACTCCCACTCCCCAGCAGTCGTCGTCGCCCACCGTCGAGCCCGCCGCCTAGGCCTGCTCCCCACTGTGAGGCCCCTCTCTCCCCTCCCCGTCGCGATGGCTCGGCCCTGCAGTTCCCCCTCCGGCTCCCGGATCCCCCCTTCGTCGCCGTGGCCTTCCCAGCTTGCAACAGCGCCCCGATCCTCTCCTTCTCCCACGGCCGGATCCGGCCACGCATGACCGGCCGGCCCGGCCACCATGCCGCAGCGCCGTTGGGGCCCCCTCTTCCCTCGGCGGCCTCCGGCGCCCAGCAGCGCCCAGCCCCCGTTTTCCCCGTTCGGCGCCCTCGCCCACCCCCAGGCCCCTCGTTCTTCCCTCGCGTGGCGCTCGGCCTGGCGAACCCCGCCCCCGCCCGTCGCCTCACCTCGCCCGGCGCCGCCTTGTGGCCGTAGGCCGTGGCCGTGGCCTCGGCTGGCGCCCGGCCCGTGGCCTCGATCGCCCCTGGACAGCCCTGGTTAGTGCCGTTAGGGCATCGAGCCATGATCGCCGCACCACCGCCCGTTTGGCCATGGGCCCAGGCGTGGGGCCCCACCCCACAAAAGAGCGTTTTAAATAAAAGCAGCGGTTAAAATGGAAATAAAATGAACTAAATTAATTACTAAATAATTAGTTAATTAATTAATTGAGTAATTAATTAAACTAATTAATTCTGGATTAGTTAAACCTAATCATTAGTTAAATTAATTGGGTAATTAATTAAACTAATTAAGACTGAACTAATTAACACTAATCATTAATTAACTTAATTAACTACGGTTAATTAAACTTTGATTAGGCTAATTAAATTAATTAGTCATTAGTGAATGACATGCGGGACCCACCTATCAGGGTTGACTTAGTCAACCCTGTTGACTGATGATGTCAGCATGACATCATGCTGATGTCATAAATGCAAATTCGAAATTAATTAAATAATTAATTAAAATTCCAGAAATTAATAAAACCCTTTATAAATCATATCTTTTAATCCGTAATCCGGATTAAAATAATTTCAACATGAAAGTTGCTCGAGCGGCGAGGCGAATTCGGATCGCGGATCCGTTCGTCCACCACGTCTCTAACCTATCGAACCTGCAAACTTTCCTCTCGGTTCATCATGCAGCGGGCGTCCGGGCAGGATAACTTCGGATGTTTCCCCCTAAACCGGTACCCTTCTTACCACGTTAGGGCACGCCTTAGCATCGCTTCTTGGCATGTCATGCATCGTTATGCATCATTACCGTGTATTCATTGTTTCTTCCCCTCTTCTCTTGGTAGACTACGAGGCCAAGCCAGCTGCGGTGGCGATTCGACTACGGTGTTGGCGACCTCTCTCTCTTGCGAGCAACCGGCAAGCCCCCCTTGATCACGGATATCGCCTACTCTTATCTACCTGCTTGCATTAGAGTAGTATAGCATATTCTTGTTTTGGATACTCCTATCTTTGTTGCATAGCTTTGTCCTTGTAACCATTGTTACCTTACGCAATCCTATATGCTTAGTATAGGATGCTAGTACTTTCATCTGTGGCCCTACTTTCTTGTCGATGCGCGTGCTATACTATCGGGCGTGATCACTCGGGAGTTGATCACGGGTATACTATATCTTATACATGATACATGTGAGACTAAAGTCGGGTCGGTGATTGAGCACCATGAGTGGATCTTTGTGGCGGGGCGGCAGGGCAGGTTGTGACCGCCTAGGAGAGAGTGGGCCTGGCCTGTTCGGCGTTCGCGGTTTACTTAACATGCTTGAGGTCTTGGTATTTGATCTGGGTTGGCTCACGAGCTTATATGCACTAACCATCTCTACGGGAGTAGTTATGGGTATCGGCGTCGTGGTATCGGTAGAAGCACTTGAGCGTCGTGACAGGCGGCCGTGGCCGGATTGGGCTGGAGCGCTGTTAGGCTAGAGTGCGCTTCCGGCCGCCCTGCATAGCGTCAGGTGTGCTCGAGGCGATGGGCCCGGAACCCTGCGGCAGGTTTGAACCGGCGTCTTGGCCTCTCTGTTGTGCCTAGGTGGGGCTGCGGCGTGTTGATCTTCAGCGGCGGGCATGACCAGGAAAGTGTGTCGGCCAAATGGGATCAAGCGTCTTTGGGTAAGATGGTGCACCCACAGCAGAAGTTAATCTATTCGGATAGCCGTGATCTTGATAACAGGGCGACTTGGAGTTGTACCTTGAGCTTATGACAACTAGAGCCGGATACTTGATAAAACACACCCTTCCAAGTGCGGATACAACGGTGGTCGCTCTCGCTCGGAGATATGAGCGGGGGATTGCGGGTAGGATTATTGCTATATGATGTTACTTGGAGGACTTCCGTTGTCCTCTTACATGCATGCAAGGCAGGTGTCGAGCGTAGTCTTCGTTAAGACTAACTAACCCCTCTTATTACGACATTACTGCGATTCGGTCCACGATATGGCCTTTACATATACCCATGCATATGTAGTGTAGCTCCTTGCTTGCAGTACTTTGGATGAGTACTCACGGTTGCCTTGTTCCCCTTTTCCCCTATCTCTACTCGATTGCTGCAATCAGGCGATGGAGCCCGGGGGCGAGCGCGCCGCCTATGGCGACTACTACTCGGGCGCCTACTACTACGTGCAGCCCGGCGGCGACCGGGAGTGACCTAGGAGGATCCCGAGGCGGGAGGCCTGCTCCTCTTCGTCTGTATCGAGTTTGTGCTAGCCATCTTATGGCACCTTGTTTAACTTATATACGTACTCAGATATTGTTGCTTCGGCCGACTTCGTCTATGATCGAGCACTTGTATTCGAGCCCTCGAGGCCCTGGCTTGTATTATGATGCTTGTATGACTTATTTTATTTGTAGAGTTGTGTTGTGATATCTTCCGTGAGTCCTTGATCTTGATCGTACACATTTGCGTGCATGATTAGTGTACGATTGAATCGGCGTCTGAAAGTACTACTGCCATTGATCGGTGATTTGTTTGACCAGCTACAAGGAGCCAAGGTGTTTTGAAGATCGATCTATGATCGGGATACCGTCGATTGAAGATTCGAGAAGGATATACCAAAAGCGGTGTTCACCATGCGGTATGGATTATCTGAGTATCTGGTCATGTCGTTTGGACTAACTACGCCCATGCCTATTTCATGAGCATGATGAACAAGGTGTTCATGGAGTACTTGGACAAGTTTGTTGTGGTGTTTAGTGATGATATTTTGGTATACTCGAAGAACGAAGAGGAGCACAAGGAGCACTTGCGTTTAGTTCTCGAGCTTCGAGAACACCAGTTATCGCCAAGTTCAGCAAGTGCGAGTTTTGGTTGAAGGAAGTTGGATTTCTTGGGCATGTTATATCGGGAGAGGTATAGCGGTGGACCCTAGCAAGGTTGATCGATCCTTTGAATGGTTGGCACCGCTTGATTAGCAAGATCCATGATTTCCTTGGACTCGCGGTATTATCGGAGGTTCATTGAGATTTTTCCAAGATTGCTAAGCCAATGGCTGAATTCGAAGAAGGATACTAAGTTTAAATGGACAGAAGATTGCGAGGCAAGTTTTGAGGAATTGAAGAAGCGTTTGACTACAAGCCCGGTGCTAACAACGCGGATATACATAAGGAGTTCCAAGTTTATTGCGGCGCCTCTCGCTTAGGACTTGGATGTGTGCTTATCTTGAGACGGAAGAGTTGTTTCGTATGCCTCA
The DNA here is from genome assembly GCA_021605205.1 of Aegilops longissima. Taxonomy (NCBI): domain Eukaryota; kingdom Viridiplantae; phylum Streptophyta; class Magnoliopsida; order Poales; family Poaceae; genus Aegilops; species Aegilops longissima. The sequence continues at coordinate 20,373 of JAHIAM010007262.1, forward strand.
TGACAACTAAAACCCCATGAGTTGAACTATGCCACGCATGATTTGGAGTTAGAAGCCGTAGTGCATGCATTGAAAACCTCGAGGCATTATCTTATTGGAAATCGTTGTGATGTGTACACGGATCATAAGAGTTTGAAGTACATTTTCACACAAAAGGAGTTGAACCTTAGGCAGAGGAGATGGTTGGAGCTTATAAAGGATTACGATATGAAGCTACACTATCATCCGGGAAAGGCCAATGTCGTAGTAGATGCTTTGAGCCGGAAAAGTTATGCTAATATCCTTGAAAGTAAGGGATTGTCGAAGGAGTTAGCTAAGGATATCATGGAACTTCGGTTGGAGATTGTTCCAAGAGGTTTCATTGCGACAATGGAGGTTCAGTCGACATTGTTGCACAAGATTCGAGAAGCTCAGAAGAATGGCAAAGAGATTGCCGAGATAAAGGAGAAGATGAGTAAAGGAAAGGCCAAAGGTTTTCGTGAGGATGAGCACGACACCTTATGGTTTGAGGACCGAGTTTATGTGCCCAACAACCCAGAGATAAGGAAGTTAATACTTCAGGAGGCTCATGACTCACCATACTCGATACACCGGAAACACCAAGATGTATTTGGATTTGAAAGAGCGTTTACGGTGGTGGTATGAAGAAGGATATTGCAGTATGTAGCTGTATGTGATGTATGTCGGAGAGTGAAGGCGAGCATCGAAGCCGACAAGACTATTACAGCCTATGCCGATACCGAATGGAAGTGGGAAAAACTTGGCATGGATTTTATCACCGGATTACCCAGGACCAAAGCAGGATATGATTCAATATGGGTAGTAATGGATCGCTTGACCAAAGTGGCTCACTTCATCCTAGTGAAAAAACATACACAAGTGCGAAGTTGTCCAAGATATATATGTCGAGGATGGTAATATGCGCATGGATTTCGAGGACCATCGTATCAGATAGAGGAACACAGTTCACTTCAAAGTTTTGGCATCGGTTACACGGACTTTGGGAACAAGATTGGAGTTGATCGACATTTCACCCTGAGCGGATGGATAGACCGAGAGAGTCAACCAGATATTGGAGGACATGTTGAGGCTGTCGCTAGATTATGGATCTAGTTGGGATGACAATTTGCCTTCTGCGAGTTCTCGTACAACAATAGCTAGCGAGGCGGTTTGAAGATGGCACGTTGAAGCTCTGTATGGGCGAGATGCAAAACACCGCTGATGTGGGATGAGGTAGGAGGCCGACAATTTGTTTGGACCAGACTTGATCAAAGTCGAAGAGAAGGTTAAAGCTGATCGATGATAGGCGAAGATTGCTCGATCCGGAAGAAGAGTTATGCGGACATGAAGCGCAAGGAGGTAACCTATGAAATTGGAGCGAGCATATCTGCGAGTATCACCCTTGCGAGTGAAACGTTTTGGAGTTAAGGAAAATTAGCTCGAGATTTGTAGGACCGTGTCGTGTTTTGGAGCGGATGGGAGAAGTTGCCTACAAGCTGGAATTACGGAAGGATTGTCGGGAGTTCACGATGTGTTCCACGCCTCACAGTTGAAGAAGTGTCATCTTTGAGATGGCGATATACCATTAAGAATCTGATACCCTGGAGGCAATTCGGTTGGACGATAATTTGACTTATGAGGAGAAGCCAATGAAGATTCTTGACTTTGCCGGCCAGTCACCCGGACAAGGTTATTAAGTTTTGCAAAGTTCGATTGGAGCCACCATACAGGGAGGAAGCCACACAGGAGCGAGAGGATGATATTCGCAAGGACCACCGCACCTATTTCCTAGCCAACCCGAATCTCAGGGCGAGATTCATCTTAGCGAGGTAGGTTCGTAACATCCCAAATTTTCAATTTGGAATGTTATACATAGGTCATTCTTGCATGGCATATTTTATTGCATCTTCGTTCATAATCCTCGAAATCCTAAGCAACTCAAGGACCCTCGGAGAAGTTGGGGATTTTCGGGTTTCATATTTGATTTTTATCGAATATTGAAGCGAGGATCTTTGATTTTAATTATTTTCTCTCGAAAATATTTCATAATAAAAAATAAATGAGAGGAGATAATATGACTTCTCCAAAACAATTGAAATATTGGAAGAAAAATTTAAAATCATTTGTTGGATTTTATTTGAGTTTATTTGGATTTTATTTGCATTAGAAAAATTGCACGTTTTCAAAATTGCATTTTAGGGCCAAGAAAATATTCATCTCGTTCTAAATATTTCATTTAGGCGGTGAAAATTTGTTTTGGTATTTTTCGATTTTATTTTATTTTATAGGATTTATTTTACATCGATTGGAATAATTTTAAAAAACTTCATGCACCGATTGTGCGAAACCAATTGGCAGCCCAACTCCAGCGCCGCCACCTTGGCGCGCCCGCCCGCCGCCGACTCGAGACGAGAGTCGCGCGGGACTCCTCATCGCCGCCAGCGCCTTGCCCCCTCCTCCAGGCGCCCCCCCTATAAGCCGCCCGCCGCCCAAACCACCACCACCCACTTGGCCGCCCGCCTCCCGACCCACCCAGAGCCGCCGCCGCCGCCGCTTGCCGCGCCTCGCCCGCCCTTGGCAGCCGCCGCCGCCGCCGTCTCCGCCGCCCCGCCACCCGCCGCCCGTCGCCACGGACCCCCCCTCCCGGAGCCCGGAAGCAAGGCGAGGTAGCCGCCCACCGCCCAGGTTTTCTGAGAAAAACCGTTTCGGATTTTTTTAGAAAACCCTAGTTTTCGTTTTTTTAAATAGATCGGATTTTTCTCCGGTTTATTTATTTAACGAGTGTTCGCTCGTTCGTTCGTTTTAACGAACGCGTTCTTCATTTAGGTCCAGATAACGAACGTTCATTCGTTAGTATGTTCGTCAGTTTTTCTTTTTCTCGGTTTTATTCCGCGATTTTTCTGGTCGCGATTTCTGATCCGATCTTAGTTTCTGTTTATCTTTTCGCTCGTTAGTCGGAATCAGGCGATTCAAGCGCCTAGATCTTCGTCTTGAGACCCTCTTTCTGTCTAAACAACTTAAACAAGATTTTGATACTGTAAATTTGACCTTAGTTCAGATTAGTAAACGGATCTTGTTTCTTTCGTCGTTGAGTTTAGTTGTTCCGTTTGGTTTGATTCCTTTTGCGAACGGAGTTCTTAAGTTGAACTTTCTGGTCAGCCTCGTTATTTGAGTTTTGCTTGTGCATCTTTGCTTGTTGCTTATGTATGTTATTGTTTGCTTGCGATAGAATTCCGGTCTGCGAAGCGTGTTACTCTGAGTCTCTAGGATTTGCGGATCGTCGACAAGGCAAGTAACACATTGATCATACTCTTTTCATACCTAGTTTTTATGCATTAGTTCCTATCCTCAAACATTTCATGGTTAGGATGTATTTAACTTGTGGGTTGGGAAGTAGTTGTTGAGGTAGAACATATTGCCCTGTTACTATCAAACCCTTGGGAGTTACTTCTACGTGTTGCTTATATTGCTATGCTATGCTCGTAGACGTGGTTGGGTTTGAGTGAATCCATGACGGATGTGAGATTGTTAATTAATGGTTCAACTTAAGGTGGCAACTTAAAATGAACATCTGGGTGGATTGAGGCACCTGGGGAACCTAGTGTTGTCTGTTTTTTTTTTTTTTGGAAATCCCGGGGTACCCGTGTGATCTTCCTATGGACCACCATCCAGGCTTAAAGGGAACTGAGATGATTCATGCTAGAAACTTCCGTGTGCAGCCACAAGCTACTATGGGATCTAGCATAGTTGAGTAGGTTACGTGAAGCTCTTGAAGAGGTAGATCAGCGGTAGTGGGTTTTGTAGGTTTGGTATGGTCTACGGAGTAGAGAGTTAATGTTTACGAAGAGGCGTGTCTCGGTCATCCGTTTCTCAAACACCATGCGAGTGCAAGAACAATGGAAGCGATCGAGTCTTGTGGGGAAAAGTCATAAACCTCTGCGAGTGTACAATCTAATCATGGTTAGTCGTGTCCCCGGTTATGGACAATGTTGAGTATCTAGTACTTGGGTTATCACATGTATCTCATCACTCTTAATTAATATTGTTGGGTTCTTAACTACTTTAATTGGGATTGAGTTGGGGTTATACCTTCTCAATGTTTCAACCACCATGATAGTTAAAGTAAAAACTATTCCTTTGTTGTAGGGAAAAATTGGCTTTTCGCAAAACTATAACCATAGAGCTTTCCACCAGCTAAATATGCATGTAGTGATAGCATTATTTTGTTGTTGCTCTCTTGTGTTATATTGCGGCATATTCCATGTCTTGACCCGTTCTCGGGCTGCAGCGTATTATGTTGCAGACTTTTGAACGAGTAAGGTTCGTTAGGTGGTTGCGGTGCAGCTCGGCTATGGCGTTGGAGTTGATGGACTCACTTATCTTCCAAGCCTTCATTGTTATCGTATTAGATGGCCCTAAGCCATATTATTGTAATAAGTTCTCTTACGAGACATTCGATGTAATAAGTGTGTGATTGGTACTCTGTTATAAATCCTTGATCTTGTGTGTGTGTCATTCTTGATCCGAGGATGACCTTTGAAGCACATAGACTTGACCATCGAGGTCGGGTCGCTACAAGCCACTTGTGTCTGAAACACGTCGGTAGAACCGGTCTCGCGTAAAGCGTCTGCGTAATGTCGGTCCGGGCCGCTTCATCCAACAATACTGACCGAATAAAAGTATGACATCTTTGGTAGCGGTATGACTTATATCGCCCACAACTCACTTGTGTTCTACTCGTGCATATAACATCTACGCATAAATCGGCTCGATACCTTTGTTGGGGAACATAGTAATTTCAAAAAAAATCACGCTACATAAGATCATGGTGGCGCATAGCAATGAGAGGGAGAGTGTAGTCCACGTACCCTTGTAGACCGTGGCGAAGCGTTATGACAAGCGTGGTTGATGTGTAGTAAATGCGTTTTCACGATCCGACCGATCAAGTACCGAGCATACGACACCTCGAGTTCAGCACTGCGTTCAGCTAGGTGGCGTCTCATGAACTCATGATCCAGTGAGCTTGAGGAGAGTTCCGTCGAGCGACGGCGTGATGATGAGTGATGATGATACTACCGGCGAGGGCTTCGCCTAAGCACCGCTTCTGATCTCGACCGAGGTGGATTATGGTGGAGGGGCACCGCTTTGCGGCTAAAGGTCATCTGATCAACTTGTGTCTCTATGGGGTGCCCCCTGGTCATGTATATAAAGGATGGAGGGAGGAGGCGGCGGACCCTCATAGGGCGCGCCGAAGTGTGGAGTCCTACTAGGACTCCCTAGTCTTAGTAGGATTCCTCCTCCCACATGGAATAGGAAAAAGGGAAGGGAAAAGGAGAAGGAAGGAAGGGGGTGTCCCCCTCCCTAGTCCAATTCGGACCAGTCCATTGGGAGGGGTGTGCTACGTCTTGAGCTTGCGTTGGTTTTCCCCGAAGAGGAGAGGATGATGCAGCAAGTAGCGTAAGTATTTCCCTCAGTTTTTGAGAACAAAGGTATCAATCCAGTAAGAGGCCACGCGCGAGTCCCTCGTACATACACAAAACAAATAGCTCCTTGCAACCAACGTGAATAGGGGTTGTCAATCCCTTCACGCTCACTTACGAGAGTGAGATCTGATAGAGGTGATAGATAATATTTTTGGTATTTTTGGTATAAAGATGCAAAGTAAAATAAAAAGGCAAAGTAAAGAGCAAAACAATAATAAAGCGTGGAAGATTAATATGATGAAAATAGACCGGGGCCATAGATTTCACTAGTGGCTTCTCTCAAGAGCATAGGTATTTTACGGTGGGTGAGCAATTCTTGTTGAGCAATTGTGAGAATTGAGCATAGTTATGAGAGTATCTAGGTATGATCATGTATATAGGCATCACGTCAGAGACAAGTAGACCGACTCCATGCGCATCTACTACTATTACTCCACTCATCGACCGCTATCCGGCATGCATCTAGAGTATTAAGTTAATGAAAGCAGAGTAATGCCTTAAGCGAGATGACATGATGTAGAGGAATAAATTCATGCAATATGATAAATACCCCATCTTGTTATCCTCGATGGCAACAATACAATCGTGGCTTGCTGCCCCTCATCCTTTGGGAAAGGACACATAAGATTGAACCCAAAGCTAAACACTTCTCCCATTGCAAGAACTACCAATCTAGTTGGCCAAACCAAGCGGATAATTGAAGAGACTTGTAAAGATAACTCAATCATACATAAAAGAATTCAGAAAAGATTCAAATATTGCTCATAGATAATCTTGATCATAAACCCACAATTCATCGGTCTCAACAAACACACATAAAAGAAGATTACATCGAATAGATCTCCATGAGAGAGGGGAGAACATTGTATTGAGATCCAAAAAGAGAAGAAGCCATGTAGCTACTAACTATGGACCCGAAGGTGCAAGTAACTACTCACACTTCATTGGAGAGGCTATGATGATGATGTAGAAGCCCTTCATGGTGGAATCCCCTTCGGTGGAACTCGGAACAGGCCCCAAGATGGGATCTCGTGGATTGAGAAAGTTGCGGCGATGGAATTAGGTTTTGGCTCATCTCGATCGGCGAAGTGCGTAGGTATATATAAGAGGAAGAAATGCGTCGGTGGAGCCTCGAGGGGCCACGAGGTGGGGAGTGCGCCCTAGGAGGCGCCCTCCACCTCGTGGCCGCCTCGAACTTTCTTGACGGAGGTCCAAGTCTCTGGGTCTTATCCGATGAGAAAATCACGTTCCCGAAGATTTTATTCCATTTGGACTTCATTTGATATTCCGTTTCTTCGAAACACTGAAATAGGCAAAAAACAGGAATTCTGGGCTGGGCCTCCGGTTAATAGGTTAGTCCCAAAAGTAATATAAAAGTGTAAAATAAAGCCCAATATAGTCCAAAACAGTAGATAATATAGCATGGAGCAATCAAAAAAATTATAGATACGTTGGAGCGTATCGAGGCATCTAAGCTTAAGTTACTGCTCGTCCTCGGTAGGTAAATGATAAAAGAGAATTTTTGATGCGAGTGCTACTTGGCATAATTTTAATGTAATTCTTCTTAATTGTGGTATGAATATTCAGATCTGAAAGATTCAAGACAAAAGTTCATATTGACATAAAAATAATAATACTTCAAGCATACTAACAAATCAATTATGTCTTCTCAAAATAACATGACCAAAGAAAGTTATCTCTACAAAATCATATAGTGCGGCTATGCTCTATCTTCACCACACAAAGTATTTAAATCATGCACAACCCGATGACAAGCCAAGCAATTGTTTCATACTTTTGACATTTTCAAAACTTTTTCAATCTTCACGCAATACATGAGCATGAGCAATGGATATAGCACTATATGTGGAATAGAATGGTGGTTGTGGAGAAGACAAAAAGAGGAAGATAGTCTCACATCAACTAGGCGTATCAGCGGGCTATGGAGATGCCCATCAATAGATATCAATGTGAGTGAGTAGGGATTGCCATGCAGCGGATGCACTAGAGCTATAAGTATATGAAAGCTCAACAAAATAAACTAAGTGGGTGTGCATCTAACTTGCTTGCTCATGAAGACCTAGGGCAATTTGAGGAAGCCCATCATTGGAATATACAAACCAAGTTCTATAATGAAAAATTCCCACTAGTATATGAAAGTGACAAAACGAGAGACTCTCTATCATGAAGATCATGGTGCTACTTTGAAGCACAAGTGTGGTAAAAGGATAGTAACATTGTCCCTTCTCTCCTTTTCTCTCATTTTTTTATTTTTTATTGGGCCTTTTCTCTTATTTATGGCCTCTTTTCTTTTTCTTTTTTCGTCCGGAGTCTCATCCCGACTTATGGGGGAATCATAGTCTCCATCATCCTTTCCTCACTTGGGATAATGCTCTAAAAATGATGATCATCACACTTTTATTTACTTACGACTCAACAATTACAACTCGATACTTAGAACAAAATATGACTCTATATGTGTTCCTCCGGCGGTGTACCGGGATATGCAATGATTCATAAGTGACATGTATGAAAGAATTATGAATGGTGGCTTTGCCAAAATACGATGTCAACTAAATGATCATGCTAAGCAATATGACAATGATGGAGCGTGTCATAATAAACGGAACGGTGGAAAGTTGCATGGCAATATATCTCGGAATGGCTATGGAAATGCCATGATAGGTAGGTAGGATGTTTTGAGGAAGGTATATGGTGGGTGTATGATACCGGCGAAAAGTGCGCGGTATTAGAAAGGCTAGCAATGGTGGAAGGGTGAGAAAAGTGCGTATAATCCATGGACTCAACATTAGTCATAAAGAACTCATATACTTATTGCAAAAATCTACAAGTTATCAAAGCAAAGTATTACACGCATGCTCCTAGGGGGATAGATTGGCAGGAAAAGACCATCGCTCGTCCCCGACCGCCACTCGTAAGGAAGACAACCAATAAATAAATCATGCTCCGACTTCATCACATAACGGTTCACCATACGTGCATGCTACGGGAATCACAAACTTTAACACAATTATTCCTCAAATTCACAACTACTCAACTAGCATGACTCTAATATTATCACCTCCATATCTCAAAACAATTATCAAGCATCAAACTTTTCTTAGTATTCAACACACTCAAAAGAAAGTTTTACAAATCTTGAATACCAAGCATATTATTATTAAGCAAATTACCATGCTATTTAAGGCTCTCAAAATAATCCAAGTGAAGCATAAGAGATCAATAGTTTCTTTAAAACAACCACCACCGTGCTCTAAAAGATATAAGTGAAGTACTAGAGCAAAACTATCAAGCTCAAAAGATATAAGTGAAGCACATAGAGCAAAACTATCAAGCTCAAAAGATATAAGTGAAGCACATAGAGTATTCTAACAAATTCCAATTCATGTATGGCTCTCTCAAAAGGTGTGTACAGCAAGGATGATTGTGGTAAACTAACAAACAAATACGCAAATAATACAAGACGCTCCAAGCAAAACACATAACATGTGGTGAATAAAAATATAGCTCCAAGTAAAGTTACCGATGGAAGTGGACGAAAGAGGGGATGCCTTCTGGGGCATCCCCAAGCTTCGACTTTTTGGTGTCCTTAGATTATCATGGGGGTGCCATGGGCATCCCCAAGCAAACTCTTGCCACTACTTGTTCCATAATCCATCAAAAAAAATTCACCCAAAACTTGAAAACTTCACAACACAAAACTCAACAGAAATCTCGTGAGCTCCGTTAGCGAAAGAAAACAAAAGATCACTTCAAGGTACTGTAATGAACTCATTATTTAGTTATATTGGTGTTAAACCTACTGTATTCCAACTTCTCTATGGATCATAAACTATTTTACTAGCCATAGATTCATCAAAATAAGCAACCAACACACGAAAAACAGAATCTGTCAAAAACAGAACAGTCTGTGGTAATCTGTAACTAACGCAAACTTCTGGAACTCCAAAAATTCATCCAAAATAGGAAGACCTATGCAATTTGTTTATTGATCAGCAGCAATTGGAATCACTATTTTATCACGTTGTGGTTATTTTTAACAATTGTTTTCGTGAACCGAAAGTTTCTGGAAATTACAGCAAGATCAAATAACTATTATCCAAGAAGATCCTATAGGTTTAACTTGGCACAAACACTAATTAAAACATAAAAACACATATAAAAAGAAGGTAGATGGATTATTTATTACTAAGCAGCAAGGAAAAATATTGGGTTGTCTCCCAACAAGCGCTTTTCTTTAAAGCCTTTTTAGCTAGGCATTGAGATTCAATGATGCTCACAAGAAAGACAAGAATTGAGGCACAAAGAGAGCATCATAAAACATGTGCAAACACACTTAAGTCTAACATACTTCCTATGCATAGGCATATTATAGGCAAACAAATTATCGTAGCAAGCAAAAACTAGCATATGCAAGGAAGCGAAAAGGAACAATAGCAATCTCAACATAACTAGAGGTAATTTAGTAACATGAAAATTCCTGTAACCATATTTTCCTCTCTCATAATAATTACATGTAGGATCATAGGAAAATTCAACAAAATAGCTATCACAAAGTATATTCTCAACATGATCCACATGCATGCAAAGTTGATACTCTTCCAAAATAGTGGGATTATCATTAACTAAAGTCATGACCTTTCCAAACCCACTTTTATCAAAAACTCCATAAGATTGAACATTCTCCAAATATGTGGGATCTAAAGTTTACACTCTTCCAAACCCACTTTCAATATTATTGCAAACAATATTATTAATCTCATATTCATAATGGGGATTAAATAAATTTTCAAGATCATAAGAAGAATCACCCCAATCATGATCATTGCAACAAGTAGTAGACATAACAAAACTAGCATCCCCAAGCTTAGGGTTTTGCATCTTATTAGCACAATTGACATCAAAAGAATTTATAATAAAATCATTGCAATCATGCTTTTTATTCAAAGATCTATTGTGAGTTACTTCACGGATTTCAGGCAAAACCTTATAAAGATAATCTAGTGCATCCAAATCACTAGGAATTGGTTCATCATAATTGGATCTCTTAAAAAGATTGGCAAGCGGATGAGGATCCATAGATATTGGCTTCTTTGTTTAGGAATAAATACTCAACTATTTCAACCAAGCGAGCAAGCAGCCAAGTAAGACATCAAGGCAAGCGAAAGAGAGGCGAATAAAGCGGCAAGGGTGAAGTGGGGAGAGGAAAGCGAGAGGCAAATGGCAAATAATGTAATCACGAGAGATAAAGGATTGTGATGGGTACTTGGTATGTTGACTTGTCGTAGACTCCCGGCAATGGCGCGAAATCCTTCTTGCTACGTCTTGAGCTTGCGTTGGTTTTCCCCAAGAGAGAGGATGATGTAGCAAGTAGCGTAAGTATTTCCCTCAGTTTTTGAGAACCAAGGTATCAATCCAGTAGAAGGCCACGCGAGTCCCTCGTACCTACACAAAACAAATAGCTCCTCGCAACCAACGCGAATAGGCGTTGTCAATCCCTTCACGGACCACTTACGAGTGAGATCGATAGAGGTGATAGATAATATTTTGGTATTTTGGTATAAAGATGCAAAGTAAAATAAAAAGGCAAAGTAAAGAGAAAAACAATAATAAAGCGTGGGAAGATTAATATGATGAAAATAGACCGGGGCCATAGATTTCACTAGTGGCTTATCTCAAGAGCATATGTATTTTACGGTGGGTGAGCAATTCTGTTGAGAAATTGTGAATTGAGCATAGTTATGAGAGTATCTAGGTATGATCATGTATATAGGCATCACGTCCAGAGACAAGTAGACCGACTCTGCTGCATCTACTACTATTACTCCACTCATCGACCGCTATCCAACATGCATCTAGAGTATTAAGTTAATGAAAACAGAGTAATGCCTTAAGCAAGATGACATGATGTAGAGGAATAAATTCATGCAATATGATAAATACCCCATCTTGTTATCCTCGATGACAACAATACAATCGTGGCTTGCTGCCCCTCATCCTTTGGGAAAGGACACCCATAAGATTGAACCCAAAGCTAAACACTTCTCCCATTGCGAACTACCAATCTAGTTGGCCAAACCAAGCGGATAATTGAAGAGACTTGTAAAGATAACTCAATCATACATAAAAGAATTCAGAAAAGATTCAAATATTGCTCATAGATAATCTTGATCATAAACCCACAATTCATCGGTCTCAACAAACACACACAAAAAGAAGATTACATCGAATAGATCTCCACGAGAGAGGGAGAACATTGTATTGAGATCCAAAAGAGAAAAGCCATCTAGCTACTAATTATGGACCGAAGGTCTAAAGTAACTACTCACACTTCATCGGAGGCTATGATGCGATGTAGAAGCCCTCCGTGGTGGAATCCCCTTCATGGGAGCTCGGAACAGGCCCCAAGATGGGATCTCGTGGATCTGAGAAAGTTGCGGCGGTGGAATTAGGTTTTGGCTCCGTCTCGATCGTGAGAGTGCGTGGGTATATATAGGAGGAAGAAATGCGTCGGTGGAGCCTCGAGGGCCCACGAGGTAGAAGCGCGCCCTCCACCCTCGTGGCCGCCTCGAGCTTTCTTGACGGAGGTCCAAGTCTCTGGGTCTTATCCGATGAGAAAATCACGTTCACGAAGATTTTATTCCGTTTGGACTCCGTTTGATATTCCGTTTCTTGAAACACTGAAATAGGCAAAAACATCAATTACGGGCGGGCCTCCGGTTAATAGGTTAGTCCCAAAAGTAATATAAAAGTGGAAAATAAAGCCCAATATAGTCCAAAACAATAGATAATATAGCATGGAGCAATCAAAATTATAGATACGTTGGAGGCGTATCGAGTCTTGACCACCCTTTGAGGCCTTTCTCTCCTTTCCCGTATGGCCCATTAAGGCCCAATCACAATTCCGTAACTCTCGGTACTCCAAAAATACCGAATCACTCGGAACCTTTCGATGTCGAATATAGTCGTCAATATATCGATCTTTACGTCTCGACCATTTGAGACTCCTTGTCACGTCGATCTCATCAGGGCTCCAAACTACATTCAGTACATCAAAACACATAAACTCATAGTACAAATCGTCACCGAATGTTAGCGTGCGGACCCTACGGGTTCGAGAACTATGTGAACATGACCGAGACCGTCTCGGTCAATAACCAATAAGCGGAACACGGATGCTCATATTGGCTCCTACATATTCTCGAAGATCTTTATCGGTCGAACCGCATAACAACATACATTGTTCCCTTTGTCACGGTATGTTACTTGCAGGGTTGAGCGTCGGTATCTCAATACCTAGTTCAATCTCGTTACCGACAAGTCTCTTTACTCGTTCGTAATGCATCATCCCATAACTTTCAGTAGTCACATTGCTTGCAAGGCTTATAGTGATGTGCATTACCGAGAGGGCCTAGTGATACCTCTCCGACAATCGGAGTGACAAATCCTAATCTCAGTCTATGCCAACTCAACAAGTACCATTGGAGACACCTATAGAGCACCTTTATAATCACCCAGTTACGTTGTGACGTTTGGTAGCACACAAAGTGTTCCTCCGGTATTCCGGAGTTGCATAATCTCATAGTCATAGGAACATGTATAAGTCATGAAGAAAGCAATAGCAACATACTAAACGATCAAGTGCTAAGCTAACGGAATGGGTCAAGTCAATCACATCATTCTCTAATGATGTGATCCCGTTAATCAAATGACAACTCATGTCTATGGCTAGGAAACTTAACCATCTTTGATTCAACGAGCTAGTCAAATAGAGGCATACTAGTGACACTCTGTTTGTCTATGTATTCACACATGTACTAAGTTTCTGGTTAATACAATTCTAGCATGAATAATAAACATTTATCATGATATAAGGAAATATAAATAACAACTTTGTTATTGCCACTAGGGCATATTTCCTTCATTTTTGTCCTTGGATCTTTTAAAGGTCAACCATATCAACCCAGGACTACAAGCGTCCAAGTAATTGGGATCATCCTCAATTCTTGAGCCGGAACATGAGCTCGTCCTAAAAATTTCTGCCAACCATCACATTTGCTGACCAAATCCTTTGCATCAGCATGAGCCGTTAGCCAGTAGAACCCATGACAAAAAGCCTTTGCCACGAGAGACTTAGAGCCGGCATGATGGCCACAATCTTCTTCATGAACCTCTCGTAGAATCTCACGGCCCTCCTCAAGAGAAACACAACATTGAAATGCCCCTGTGACATTGTATCGGTGCAACTCTGCATTGACAATAGTCATTGACTTAGACAGTCGGGTTATCTTCCTAGATAAAGTTTCATATTTAGGTAACTCACCCCGGGTCATATAAGCCAAATATGGGACTGTCCAATAAGAATAGCATGAAGAGCCGCCACCAACTGTGCCTCCGGGTCAGGAACAACAAGATCTTCCTCCGTAGGCAGTTTAACTGAAGGATTATGCAAAATATCAAGGAAAACATTAGGTGGTACCGGCTTACGCTGGGACCCTAGCTAGCTTAAAGCATTAGCCGCCTCATTTTTCCTGCGATCAACATGTTCCACTTGATAACCTTTGAAATGACCAGCAATAGCATCAACCTCTCGGCGATAAGCCGCCATGAGTGGATCTTTGGAAATCCAAGTTCCTGAAACTTGCTGAGCCACAAAATCTGAGTCGCCAAAACACCTCACCCGGCTTAGATTCATCTCTTTAGCCATCCAAAGACCATGGAGCAAGGCTTCATACTCAGCTGCATTATTAGTACAAGGGAACATCAACCTTAAGACATAACAAAATTTATCACCTCATGGGGAAGTCAAAATAACTCCAACCCCCAAGCCTTCCAGCTGTCTGGATCCATCAAAGTGAATAGTCCAATATATGCTATCTGGCTTCTCCTGAGGCATCTGCAACTCTGTCCAGTCATTAATGAATTCCACAAGTGCTTGAGACTTGATGGCTGTCTGAGGTATATACTTCAAACCATGGGGTCCAAGCTCATGGCCCACTTGGCTACCGACACTGTGGCTTCTCTGTTTTGAATAAAATCCCCTAAGGGAGCATAACTGACCAAGTGATGGGATGACCGAAGAAATACTGCTTCAATTTACGACTAGCCATGAATACCCCATAAACTAGCTTTTGCCAATGTGGGTACCTATGCTTAGATTCAATAGTACCTCAACGATATTAGTAAACCGACCGATGAGCTGGATATTCCTTGCCTGTTTCCTTCCTTTCCACAACAATTGCCACGCTGATGGCTCTGCTATTAGCAGCCACATATAATAGTAAGGGCTCCTTATCAATAGGAGCTGCAAGGATTGGCGGCTCAGCCAACTGCTTCTTCAATTCCTCAAACGCCTGATCGGCAGCATCACTCCAGACAAAGTGATCTGTCTTCTTCATCATCTGAGAGGGATAGCCTTTTCACCCAAGCGGCTTATAAACCGGCTTAAGGCACTTGTCGACCCCTTGGATCTTTGGACATCATTAACACATGCGGTTTAACCAAAGAAGTGATACCCTTGATTTTCTCTGGGTTAGCTTCACTACCTCTTCGAAACCAAAAACCCAAGAGCTTGCTGTTTGGTACACCAAAGACACACTTGGCCAGGTTAAGCATCATCTTATAGACACGGAGATTGTCAAAGGTCTCTTTCAAATCATCTATCTAGGTTTACGAAGCACAAGTGCTCCCAGGTGATTTTGGTAATTAATGTCAACATATCTCTTGTTGGGTGATGCTTCTACCTAGTATGTTTGAGATAAGTTCAACAATGGAGTGGCATGGACAAGAGGATGTGGAACCCCTTCAAGATGCTAAGGACAAAGGATTGGCTCAAGCTCAAAGCTCAGGACTCTATATTTTCTATTTTAAGTGATTCAAGATCAAATTGAGTCCATAGGAAAGCCAACACTATTAAGAAGGTACGAGTTGTTGCTTAATGGCTTGCTTGCTCAAAGTGCTTAGTGATATGCTCCAAAGCCCTCAACCACTTTCTCACTTCCACATATGTTCTAAACCAAAAAGTCCAACTCGGCACCACCGATTCTTTCCATCTGGAGCCACCGAGTTCAGTTGACATAGCCACTGCCAGAAACCCTAATCAATTTGGTCTCACCGAGATGGGATTGCAAACTCTCTGTTTCCCTTCTTAACGTTTCGGTCAAACCGAGATGAGCGATCGGTCCCACCGAGATTGCAATGCAAACTCTCTTTCCTTTTAAGTAGCGTTTCGGTCCAACAGAGATGAGTGAATCGGTCCCACGAGTTTGCTGACCAACTCTCTGTTTGGCTATTACCAAAATCGGTCTCACCGAGTTTGTATGTCGGCCTCACGAGATACGTTATGCCCTAACCCTAATGACATCGGTCCCACCGAGTTGACATGTCAGTCCACGAGAATCCTAATGTTCACATTTTGAACTAAATCGGTCGACCGAGTTTAATGATTCGGTCCCACGAGTTTGGTGATTTGTGTGTATGCAGTTAGATTTTGTGTGGAGGCTGTATATACCCCTCCACCCACTCTTCATTCATGGAGAGCCATCAGAACATGCCTACACTTCCAATACATATTTTACGAGAGATAACCACCTACACTTGTGTTGAGGTCAAGATATTCCATTCCAACCACATAAATCTTGATCTCTAGCCTTCCCCAAGTTGCTTTCCACTCAAATCTTATTTCTACCAAATCAAATCCTATGAGAGAGAGTTGAGTGTTGGGGAGACTATCATTTGAAGCACAAGAGCAAGGAGTTCATCATCAACACACCATTTGTTACTTCTTGGAGAGTGGTGTCTCCTAGATTGGCTAGGTGTCACTTGGGAGCCTCCGACAAGATTGTGGAGTTGAACTAAGGAGTTTGTAAGGGAAAGGAGATCGCCTACTTCATGAAGATCTACCCTAGTGAGGCAAGTCCTTCGTGGGTGACGGCCATGGTGGGATAGACAAGGTTGCTTCTTCGTGGACCCTTCGCGGGTGGAGCCCTCTGTGGACTCGCGCAACCGTTACCCTTCGTGGGTTGAAGTCTCCATCAACGTGGATGTACGATAGCACCACCTATCGGAACCACGGATAAAAAAATCTCCGTGTCTCCAAATTGCGTTTGCACACTCCAATCCCATCTCTTTACATTCTTGCAACTTGCATGCTTTACTTTTCGCTGCTCATATACTCTTTGTATGCTTGCATGTTTGTTTGATATGTATTGTGAATGGTTAAACTTGTGCTCAAACTCCACATCAACTAAAGAAAATTAAAAACTGCAACTTTTCTTGACTATAGTTTATTCAGCCCCCCTCTAGACACCTCTTCTCGATCCTTTCAATTGGTATCAGAGCATTGGTCTCCATTGCCTTGGTTTAAACACCTTTGGAGGAAGATGGATGTGTCTACTTTGGGGAGTCTTAGACGTAGAGTGCCTATTCTTGATGGAGAATATTTTCATGAGTGGAAAAATGAAATGCTTCAGATTTTCAATGAATATCATTTGAACAAGTACATTACTAGCCCTTGTGCACCGCATATTGATCCTTTGCATCCTCACTTGGGGAGGATCTTGACATGATTCACAATTTTAGAACCATAAATCTTATCATTAGAGGATTGCCCAAAAATTTGATTGCTAGTTTACCTACTCTTGATTGTGCCTATACCATATGGAGATTTCTTGAGGAACGATTTCCAAATTATTCCTTGAAAAATTTAGACAAAATTCTCCATAAGTCTATTGCCTTGAGTAAAATGAATTCTAGTGATCCTAGCTTTGGTGATTGTTTATTTGAGCTTACCAATCTCATGCGTGCCATAGGAGATGTTGGGATCATTAGCAATATTATTTCCAAAGCTATTAGAATTCATAAAGATAATCATAGAAATGATCATTTGTATAATGAATTACCCTCTCTAGGAATTGATCAATCACAAGATGATGTTGAACATGGATACTATGATAAGGATGATGATAGTGACTATGATCTTGATGATGCGATGAGACACTTTGGTCTTATGGCAAACCTTGCGGTACATGGCGGAGGAAAGGAATGGGTCCTTGATAGTGAATGTCTTGATCATATGACCGGAGATAAAGATACGTTCCGTGAGCTTCTGAAAATGGCGACCCTTGAAAATATGTCACTTTGGTGATAACTCAAAGGGTAAGGTGGTTGGCCTCGGTAAGGTGGCCATCTCACATGATAGCTCCATACAAAATGTCATGCTCGTTGAATCTCTTGGGTACAATTTACTTTCAGTTTCTAGACTTGCTGATTTCGGTTTCAATGTTCTATTCACTGAAGTAGATTGCCAAGTGTTTCATAGAGACAATCTTAAAATGGTCTTTACCGGTATACATAGAGGTGATCTTTACATTGTTGATTTCACTAAAAGGCTCAACCTAGAACTTGCTTAATTGCTAAATCTTCTAAGGGTTGGCTGTGGCATAGAAGGCTAGGTCATGTGGGTATCACGAAATCTTGATAAGCTTATCAAAGGTGATCATATACTTAGAGTAAAAGATGTCATATTTGACAAGGATAGACTTTGTAGTGCTTGTCAGGCAGGGAAAAAAGTTGGAGGAAGTCATCGCGCCAAGAACATCATGACCACGAGAAGACCACTCGAGCTACTTCACATGGATCTCTTTAGTCCAAATGCCTACAAGAGTCTCGGTGGTAACTCGTTTGGACTAGTCATAGTTGATGATTTTTCAAGATTTTACGTGGGTGTTCTTTCTTGATGAAAATCGCGAGTCAAAAGATCTTCAAAAACTTAGCTAGGAAGGCCCAAAATCAATTTGACATGAAGATCAAGAAGTTTTGGGCGACAACGGAGCGGAGTTCAAGAGCATAAATGTGGATACCTTTCTTGTGAAGAGGATTTTACATGAGTTCTCGATTCGTACACACCTCAACAAAATGGAGTCGTTGAGAGGAAGAACCGGACTCTTATTGAGATGGCAAAACGATGCTTGATGAGTACAAGACTCCAAAACACTTTTAGGCGGAGCGGTTGACAGACTTGTCATGCAACAAATCGCTTGTATCTTCACAAGCTACTCGGCAAGGCGACATCTGAGCTTCTCACGGTAACAAACCCCAAGTTGGATACTTTTGAGTATTTGGCTCAAAATGCTACATTCTTGATATGCATCGTCGTTCTAAATTTGCTCCTAAATATCATGAAGGTTTCCTACTTGGTTATGGCTCAAACTCTCACACTTACCGTGTCTACAACAATTTCACCCGAAAGGTTGAAGAGGCGGTAGATGTGAAGTTGATGAATCTAACGACTGCAAGTAGAGCAATTGCCAATTGATGTAGGAGACAAAGACCCTTGGGAAGCAATCCAAGACTTGTCTATTGGCAAGATTCGTCCAATGGAGGTGAAGGAGAGTACCTCGTCTGTCCAAGTGGAAGCTTCTACCTCACGACAAGGTGAACCAAGAATTGATACGGAAGCATCCACAAGTGGGACACACCAAGACAAAGAAAGCGAGGAAGCACACCAAGATGAACATCAACAACCTCCTTCTCCACCACGACAAGAGAATGACAACGTCAACAATGAAAAAGGCCAAGAAGAAGAACAAGATGAAGAAGATGTTCCACCCGAGCCAAGCCAAAGCTCCCACGAGTTCGAGCAAGAATGCCAAAGATCATCCGTCGAGCAAATCTACAATGATATCAAACCGGAGAATCACTCGCTCTAAAACTCGTTTAGCTAACTTTTGTGAACATTACTCATTCATCTCTAGCATTGAACCTATGAAGGTTGAAGAAGCATTGGATGATCCGGATTGGATTAACGCTATGCATGAAGAGCTACACAACTTTGAGAGAAATCAAGTATGGACATTGGTCGAGAAGCCCGACAACAACCACAACATCATTGGCACCAAATGGGTGTTTCGCAACAAGCAAGATGAAGATGGTCAATTAAATCGCAACAAAGCACGCCTAGTCGCCCAAGGCTACCCTCAAGTCGAAGGTATGGACTATAGTGAGACATATGCTCCCGTTGCTAGACTCAAGTCCATTCGCATCTTACTTGCTTATGCTAATCACCATGATATCACCTTGTGCCAAATGGACATTAAAAGTGCTTTTCTAAATGGTGAAATTGAGGAGGAAATTTATGTTAAGCAACCTCCTGGCTTTGTCAATCCTAAGAAACCTAATCATGTCTACAAACTTCACAAAGCCCTTGATGGTCTTAAAAAGGTCCTAGAGCGTGGTATAAATGCTTGACCAAGTTCCTTATTGAAAAAGGCTTTGAAATTGGTAAAATTGATTGTACCCTTTTTACTAAAAGGGTCAATGGAGAGCTATTTGTGTGCTAAATTTATGTTGATGATATTATATTTGGTTCGACTAACCCTCATTTTTGTGAGAAGTTTGGAAAGCTAATGTCGGAGAAGTTTGAGATGTCTATGACGAGTGAACTCAAATTCTTTCTCGGTTTGCAAATCAAGCAAACTAAGGAAGGTACCTTTGTCTCTCAAACAAAGTACACCAAGGACTTATTCAAGAAGTTCAATATGCAAGAATGCAAAGGTATGACTACTCCCATGCCTACTAGTGGACATCTTGATTTGACCAAAGATGGTGAACCGGTTGATCAAAAAGTTTACCGCTCTATGATTGGTTCATTGTTATATCTATGTGCCTCTCGTCCCGATATTATGCTAAGTGTGTGCATGTGTTTACGATGTCAAGCGGCACCTAAAGAATGTCATCTTAAGGCTGTGAAAAGGATAGTGAGATACTTAATACATACACCAAATTTTGGCATTTGGTATCCTAAGAGGTCTTCCTTTGATCTTGTTGGCTACTCCGATTCGGACTATCTGGGAGACAAGGTTGATAGAAAGTCCACTTGGTGCTTGTCAATTTCTTGGTAGATCTCTTGTGTCTTGGTCCTCCAAGAAACAAAACTTCGGTATCCTTATCCACTTGAAGTGGAATACATTCCGCTGGTTCATGTTGTGCTCAATTAATTTGGATGACCCAAACTCTTAAAGATTATGGGATATATGTGAAACATGTTCCATTGTTGTGTGACAATGAAAGTGCTATTAAGATTGCTCACAATCCCGTGCAACATTCTCGAACTAAACATATTGAAGTTCGTCATCATTTCATTCGTGACCATGTTGCCAAAGGGGACATTAATCTTAAGCATGTTCGCGCCGATAAGAAATTAGCAGATATATTTACCAAACCGCTTGATGAAAAAGTCTTTTGCCGTTTAAGAGGTGAATTGAACATCATTGATGCTTCAAACTTGGAGTAGGAACTCCATTTGGATACATGCAAGGCATGAGTCTTTGACTAATCCTTATATTTCTTTCATGATGCTACCTATATGTCTTGGATACTTTTGCACCCTTGCATGCTATCTAACCCTTGTAGGTACTTGGATGAAACTAAATCCATGAGATTGCAACTCACTCACATCTTGAGCAATCTCTACATCATCAAGTCTCTATACAATGGTGGTTGAAGTCAAGGAAGCACAAAACCCTCAAAAATATCCTTTGACTCATTCTATGTTAAATTGTATGATTGTCATTTTGGATACACAAGTGCTCTTCCTTGCAAAGCTAACCCATGTAGGAAGATGAACTCAAACTCAAGTGATGCTCCCAACTCTTGATGAGCTACATCAACCTTGAGCAACCCACGAAGTTCGACTACATGATCAAGATCGACACCACCACCACCCAAGGTATGTTGTTCACATCTTAGAAGCTTTACTCCAAGACATGGGATAAAGCAACTCAACAAGATGTGAATACATCAAAGCTTAAGCGAAAATGGTGACCCCATTTTGAGCTTAAAGCGATGAGTATGACCAAAGATCAAGTGATATCACTTGACTCCTAAGTCAATATACTCTAACATAGGTGACTTTGTCACCGCCCACTTCTAGATGAAGTTCTCTTGTGTTTCCTTTTGCTTTTGTCTCTTGCATATTTTTCTTCATCTAGACCTTTTCATTTCTTCTTGTTCGCATTTTCGCATCAATTCATTGCAAATCTTTTAGCTAATTCCTTGCAAATCCTTGTGAGATCTTAAAGTGCCTAGTGAGCTGAGGTGACAAGTGTTTCTTGTGATGAACTCGGTCACACGGTCTGTTTTCTTCCCAACGAATTCTCTCGGTGCCACGAAGCACACAACTCGATGCTACCGATTTCACTACAGGAAAGACAACTTGCCACTTATTCCTGCAGTCCTTTTGCTCCAGCTCCACTCAATGATTCTTGTCCTCTACCAGCATCACATTCAACTTGCTTTGTGACTCAAGGACCAAACCCATACTGCAATAACACAAAATCAGAAGATCCCTTCTTGGAAATTGATGTCAAAGGGGAGAGAGATCACATCAAAGCTCTATGCTTAATCATTTCTATAGGGGAGAGGATACACGGGGGGTGTGTAAGAAACCCCAGATGCTTGGTGTTCAGAGGAGAGAAGTTACATGTCTTTAAGAGGGAAAGACATGTTCATATTTGATTGCTTGCATTAAGCTCAAGCTCTATTGTTTTTTCTTTCTTTTGCTCTGATTTTCTGTTCCTATCTTCTCCCAATATCCCAATGCAATATTCAGGGGAGCAAGACATCTAAGGAAGGAAATCTATGATTTTATTGCATATATTTACCTTTGGGGACATGTCTATACCCAATGGGGAATTTTCAGTACTCACTCTCTACATGTCATCCAGTCTTGGTTCTCTTGTGGTTTCTTTTGTTTGCTCTGGCTAGTAGGTGTATCTGTGTTGTCTAACCTTGTTTACTCAGGTTCATTCCTTCCTAAGCCAACTCAAGACCACAAGGTAAGTATATGCATCACAGTCATGTTTATGAGGATTTCTTCTTGATGTACATCTTGTTTGCAAGAAGGACTCATGGGCATGAAGGTACATTTCTATATTCACATCATTTGCTCGATGCATATAGCCAAGATACATGTAACACATGGATTACTCTGTCATGCTTATGCATTCACATGCTCTTATGTTTCATATTTATATGATTGCATACATGTAGGGAGCCTATGCATGTTACATGTCTTTCAAAGCTTTACTTGTTGCTCTCTATATCTTTATCTAAAGGTTTGATGTATGTTGTCATCAATTACCAAAAGGGAGATTGAAAGCACAAGTGCTCCTAGGTGATTTTGGTAGTTAATGTCAACATATCTCTTGTTGGACTAATGCTTCTACCTAGTATGTTTAGATAAGTTCAACAATGGAGTGGCATGGACAAGAGGATGTGGAACCCCTTCAAGATGCTAAGGACAAAGGATTGGCTCAAGCTCAAAGCTCAGGACTCTACATTTTCTATTTTAAGTGATTCAAGATCACATTGAGTCCATAGGAAAGCCAACACTATTAAGAAGGGATGAGTTGTTGCTTAATGGCTTGCTTGCTCAAAGTGCTTAGTGATATGCTCCAAAGCCCTCGACCACTTTCTCACTTCCACATATGTCCTAAACCAAAAAGTCCAACTGGGCACCACCGATTCTTTCCATCTGGAGCCACCGAGTTCAGTTGACATAGCCACTGCCAGAAACCCTAATGAACACTACAAAAAAAATACACTTCCGTGATGATACGTGTTTGTCCACGATGGTCGCGTTTTTTGTCATGCATGTACATCCATGACGATTTATGCGAGAATCAAGATAGTCATACTGTCTTTGTTGTAGAAGTGTTCCATGACATTACCAAAATTATCATCACAGGCGTCCACTTCCATGACGATAAATCGCGCGTCACATAGGTGCTTTCGTCAAGGGTGACCGACATGTGGCATCCACCGTAGCAGAACGCCGTTAAGCTATCGGTCGGGTTTTGATCCGATAACCCGTTAATGACCCGACCAATGGGGATTTTCCGTGTAAAATCATCATTGGTGGAGAAACTGCGTGTCGGCTCATCGTTGGGACAGATGTCATCCACTCATTGGATGAGAAGGCGCCTATGATCGTCGACCGTGGCATGGCTAATGAGGCCCATTCACGTGAAAAGGCGGCCCGTTTGACTTGGTCGAAGGTGGCGGGCTGGCCCATAAACCTATTAGCATACTGTTGCGCATATAGCCCATTTACGACCCGCTAACCCAAGGCCCGTTCGCCCTATCCGAATTAGGCCCGGTAGCATCATCTCGGCCATCCAATATGATTCCAGCCCGTTTTCACTATGGCCCATGACATCTTTCGGCCGATATGAGGCCCTATGTAACTCTTGGCCTATTAACGGCCCGTGGTGAAACGGCCCGCAATGAGCGATGTATCACTTTACACCCATTAACGGCCGTGGTGGCGGCCCGTAATGAGCGATGTATCACTTTATAACCATTAAGGGCCCGTTATTGATTGGGCGTTTCAGCCATGTTATCTTCGGCCTTCTCGAGCCCATTTATTCTTGGGCTCATTTCGGCGATTCGTTTACTTACGGCCCGTTCTGTCATTTTACGCTTGTGGGCCAAATTCAGCCCGTGGTTACAATCGGCTCGTTTGTGGTGCGATGTCGTTGGGCGTTTTCATAGCATCATCAAATCGGCCTATTAACGATGGCCCGTTATGGCGGCCCATGAGCAGACGATTCAACTCTAGCCCGTTTACGGCCATAATGTAACTGTTATTGGCCCATGTTTGTGTCGATCATCTGACCCGTATAAGGCCCATTGATGATCGACCCATAGAAGGCCCATTGTTTCTATGGCCCGTAGAAGGCCCAATGTTTTGACGGACCGTAGAAGGCCTCTGTTTCTCTGACCCGTAGAAGGCCTTGTTTCTCTGACCCGTAGGAGGCCCATTGTCACTCTGATAAATATTAGCCCATGGTTATTGTGGCCTAGTTTTAAAAAATAGGTTATTGCAGCCACTAGCAAACCGCGGAAAAAAAGCTGCGACTACAAGCAAACAAATAAACAAGACAACAAGGAAATAAATAAGCAAGCAACTTATGCTAGGCTATCACGGCTATTACATATTACATCCTTGGGCATCAAAGTTCGCCACCGGTGCAAATATAGAACACAATGACATATAAGCGCATGACAAAACAAGTCCAAAAGCTGAAACCACTTGAAGAGTTCAGAAACAATATCCAGGTACCCATAATGCTAGCAAGATGCTTAGCAAGCTTATTAACTTTCTCTTGTTTGGCGCTTAAATCCTCCAGTAACTTCTTTGCACAAGAAAATGCGCATCTGAATTCAGCAGGGACTTCCCGATCCTTGACTTCTTGCCGCCAACTTGGTGTTGATGCCTTTCATCTTGTAGCTGAGGCCGAAAAGCGAAGTGATTCATGCAGCGAGTTCGAAGAGCTTGTGCGGTGATGCTTGGCTAGTAACTTTCGAACACTACATCAACGCATGGTGTGGGGTTTTCTCACTTGTCTACAAGATTGTTTTATCACCTTTCTTGGAGACCAACAGGGTTGTCTCACTATCTTGAACCTTATCGCATTACTTTCTCTACCATTGCATAGTGGGGTGCTCTTCTCCAATATTACATTTGCATACTACAAGAGAAACAAGCGAGACACATCACGAGTTTAGCTTGTAGTATACCAAACTCATTTTGGTAAACCGGTTCGATAGTAAGGTGGACAGGATAATAGCATGAAACAAACATATATCTATGTACTATGGTCCTTGTATTGTCCATATCATTCTAGTTTATGTTCCCTAATCAAGATAGAGACAGTTCAACTCATATATTTTTAAGACACAATGACATAGATAGAATATAAGTGTGAGAAACTACACAACATTGGCAGCACTTGTAATGTGCATCACATGAGAACATAACTGTTTATACAACTTAAGCTGAAATCAACATAGAGCAAGAAGTTAGAACAGCAATCAGTTAAAGAAATAGGTTTAAAACATACATTGCGCCATTGGAGTTTCAATTGGATCCTTCAAATTGAAAGTAGTTGGTATGAGTAAATCTGATGATGCAACGACAAAGGAGTATGGACCATAGCTACGAATCGACACGAAACAGTTGCTCTTACGCTTTAAGCGTGGAGTTTGGGTTAGGCTGTGGTGGTCTTAGTGCTTTGGGCACTGCGGTAGCTTTACAAACTGCTCGTGTGGGGTACTCTGTGGTGGACATGGTGCTTTGTCAACTATAAGTGGGTTACTATCATTTGGGGTTGCGGTTAGATGGGTTGTAGCTGGTTCTCTACCTTGCGGTGTAAGTGTGCAATCTGGAAGAGTCTCGATTATGTGTGGTGGGGCTAGTTTGTGGGCGAGTACAACCATGGTTCTATCTGCATCGACGGGTATACTTGTCTTTTGTGAAGAACGGGTTTTGCTCCCTTAGATCACTGCCATCACCCCTCCAATTCAAATGGCTGATAAACAAGAAAATAAATTGAATGTCTGAGACATTGTATGATGAGCAGATGTGGTAATTCACATATATGTTGTCTAACCAAGCAGACTGACATGACACAATTTCACATATATGATGCCTAACTAAGCAGGATAGCATGACACAGTTTCAGATATATGATGGATAACTTAACATGATATAATGGCATAATTCAACATATGATGAGTACCTAAAGCAGGATGACATGACAAAACTATATGATGTCTTTCTAAAATAGGTTGGGATGAAATAATTCACATATATGTTGTCTAAGTATATAGGATGGCATGATATAATTGACATAATTGATTCATATACTAAGCGGTGGCACTTTCGCATGTATGATCTCTAAACTAAGCGAGATAGAATTCAATATTGTGCATATGATGTCTAAACTAAGCAATGCAAGACACCATATGCATCATATGAAATATAAACATTGCAACTTAGATCATACACCTCGGGTGGGATATAGGGCTGGTCATCATCTCTGAATCCTCCTCACGAGGAGCTCCCTGTAACCATCGAGATATATGCTTCAGCAGTACCATTGCACTGCTCTGAAGACCTTGTTTTCACTCCATACTTTTCCATAACGGCTCAAATGGCTGATACACATGAAGAGTAGTTCAATATACACAGTTGTCGACAAATGGAATACATAATGAAAAAAAGATGGCATGAGATAATTCACATATATGATGCTGGCTCCATGGCGGTGCATAATTCACATATATTATAAGCTGGCTGAAAAACATGGCATTGCATAATTCATATATCGATATAGAAAGCAAGCAGGAGGCATTCACACAAAGCATGTCTAATCTAAGCGGATGGCATGGCAATGCAAGACACCATATGCATGATATGAGCAATATAACCCAGCTAAGTTAGAGCATGCACCTCGGGGATCATTGGTCATCTCTCTGAATCCTCCTCGAGGAGCTATCGTAACCAACAAGAAATCTACATCGACGGTAGCTTGTTGCTCGAGAAGACCTTGTTTTCCTCAGATTTTCCATGACCGACTCAAATGGCTGATGCACAAGAAGAGTAGATGAATGTATAAACATTGTTGACAAATGGAATACATTATGGAAAAAATATGTACGATACAATTCACATATCGATGGTGGCTAAACAGGATGGCATTGCATGATTCACGTATATGATGCACGGCTAAAGAAGATGGCATTGCATAATTCCCATATACTCCCTCCGTTCCTAAATATTTGTCTTTTAGAGATTTCAAATGGACTACCACATACGGATGTATATAGACATATTTTAGAGTGTAGATTCACTCATTTTGTTCGTATGTAGTCACTTGTTGAAATCTCTAAAAAACAAATATTAGGAATAATGAATATGATATAAAACAAGCGGTGGCATTCACACAAGCAAATCTAAACTAAGCTGATGACATATAAGATGTATAATGTAAGCAATGCAAGGCGCCATATGCATGATATGACCAACATCAACATGCGAGTTAGAGCAAACACCTCGGTGGTAAACATGCGTGCTCGGCTCCATACGAATCTCCATCGAGCAGTTATCTTCCTCGGAATACAATGGAAATGCGAGGAGAGGGGGGGCACTTCACCCACCATGGGCAGCGTCGCATGACATTATATTCGCACTAGCGGTCTTCTCTTTTCTCTACATGTTGATGCGATTGTGTACAATATCGACATGCATAATAAAAAATAGTTAGATTTTGTAAGGCCTAAGGGGTGCATGCAAAAATCAAGACTGATGGTAGCAAGCAGTGGATGGATCCAAAACTAATGATAGCGGTAGATTATAGCCCGGTTTAAAAGATAGACAATGGATCATCTATTGTTTGTTGCCCACCAACATGAACCACATAGAAGACCCGGATGAACGGATAGTGAGCGGATACTATTAGTTCTTTGGCTCGATATGAGACCCATGGGCAATTCAAAACTCAAGATTGAGCGATAAAGTAGCGGGTAATAATAACCGATGTATAGCGTAAGCAAACCACGAAAGCTGCGACCTCTCTTAGGGCTGTGTAGTCCTCGGGTTCATCTGCTTTCGATTGATGATGGTAATGCAGTTAGGCGTGGCTGCTGGCAGCAGGGAAGATGATCGAGGTGGAGAAAGAAAGTCTGCGGGGGATCTCTGCTGCGGTGAGCAACTTCATCGATGGTGCACCTCGGTGGGGTGGATGGCGACTGCGGCGGGGCGGGACATAACACACAGTGTTTTCTTTGACACCAATCTGAAAATGAAGTAAATCTGTAAGGGCTCCTTAGAATTGGAGGATTCTATAAGCGGGGGCGGGAAAAACACAGGAATAGGATAGGAATGCGTGCAAAAGCAGAGCATTTGGAAACATAGGATTTCGATCAACACAGGTGTTTGGCTCACATGAATTGGAAGAAACGGAGGAATGGAGAAACAAAGTGATGCGGCAGTGTACAACCTCTTTGGCATAGCCTTGTGGACCTCGGCATCATTGGGTTGGGCGTGGAGGATGGTGATGATCTTTGGTGTATTTGTCGGGAGGGGAAGAAGATCCGAGGCCTCTGGAAATGGCGCCGAGTCTTGCTCCTTTGTGATGGGCGGTTCCGTCGTTGGAGCAGCTCCGCTAAGGTGTCTGTGACGAGGCTGAAGCATGACAAGGACGACAACGTTAATCTGAAGTGGGACCCTAATATCATCGCAATAGATGATGTAAAATACATCAAAGTGCTAGATGTAAAATGCATCAGCTGCATACGGCCGCTCCGACGGATCTTGTAAAATCTCTGTTCACTCTGAACTTAAGCGAAGAAAATGAACTTCATAGTCAAAACTGAATTTTCTTGTCGAAACTGATTGAACTAATGTGAGCATTGCAATAGATGTTTAGGGCGTTCGAGCACTAGTAGCGAGAAGCGATGATCTAAATCAGCGAGCCTTCGCAGCGAGACGCACTAGCGAGAGAGCAAGTCGTGCGATAGCACCATGACGAGTGCTAAGCAGCAACTCCATGTAGCTGCGGAGGTCGTGCGAGCAGCAGTAGCGGCATAGCGAGAAGCAAGCAAGCAGCAGCATGAATGAAAGCAGGAAGCGGTGCAGCAGCGTGACCGGCAACAAACGAGCCGCGGCTGGCGAAGCGGGCAGCTGCAGCTAGTGCCGTTGTGGAAATCGCCGCCGAGGAAGCAACGACATGGGGAGAGCGCCGTGGATGATGTGGCGGCGGCGGCGCCGTCGATGGAGCGCCATGTCGCTTTCGGTGTCGAGCACCGGCAGCCCGAGAGATCGAATAAAAGATAAAATGCAGCGGTGAGTGCAGAACCTCCTTGGTGGCGCCGAGTTGGCCTCGGCTTCATCGGAGGAATTGGTGAGGTGTTGCGCTTCCGGTGGGGCAGGTCAAGATGGCGCTGTGGGGATTGAGGTGGCGTGATAGGCGAGGTGAGCGTCGGGGCAGCTCCTTGGAGGTGGAGGGCGAGGCGGCTGATCCGGCGGGATGGCGAGATCGACAACGGATCCTCATCGGTGCGGTGGATGAGGACGGCGAGCTGTTGCGGTGGGCGATGTAGTCGGGAAGAGTCTCCGGCTGGCGGCGGTCGGGAGCCGGCCGGAGGCGTGGGATTTGCGAGTTTGGCGGCCTCGGTGTCTGAATGGGGGCGAAGGGGTGGGAGCCAAGCTTAGGGACACTCTTGTCGAAATGTAGGGTAAGTTACGCATACCCCACGGTTTGACACATGACGTGGAGCTTCATTTCTGGCTGAGGGTAGAAGGGGATTTTGCGTATGCAGGCTGCGGGGCGATTTGGATGAGGAGGGTTCTCGCGTGTCAAATTTCAGGATAACAAAGCGGCCTTGAGTTGAAGCGGGAGTTTCAAAGCGGGTGAGACAAAAGATACTCGAGCTTGAAAATTTCGGATAACAAGGTGCGGATTCCTTGTTCGGTGAGAACAAACTTAACGTGTAAAAAAAATTCATACAAGACACAAGAGAGTCATGTCCCCTTTTACTATATTGCTATAGATGCCATTGAAAAACTACAAGAAAATGTAAAAAAATCGGAGAACAAGATTACCACCACATTACCAAATCGATTCGCACTTCCCTCAACAACAACAAAAACAAATCAATTCCCACCAAAGAAAGAGTAATGTCCCTTTTATATGATTACGAGATGCCATGATCTCGAATTTCAATTTTGAATCACGTTATGTTGAATTGAATATATCATTAGGTGACCTTGCGGTTTATAATTGATGTAGTCGTACATTTTGATCTTCCATCATATATGAACATTTTACTCCACCATGTGAACATATATATTGTGCGTCTACCATATGGACTAAATTTGAATCAATTTTCCTTATTTGAATCGATTGTTGTCAAGTTATACAATAATTTAAATATTATCTTGATAACAAAAGACATGCATATAGCAGTAATCATATTTCACTATGAACTACATGTACCATCGCTCTCCAATTCAAATATTTGTATCCATTTTATGTTGAATTCAAATCATAGTACATTATTGGTCTAGGTAGCGAGATGTTAGGGATAATCTAAACCCTGTTTTCATCATTATAATTTTTGGCTGAATTGGGACAAGTTTTGGTATAAGCCTCTTGCAAAACGGAGATTCTCTCAACAAGCCTCGTGGTTCGAGAGGAGCGTGTCACCTTTTGTGTCTTGAAGCGATATCGCTGCCTCCCCTGATTTTATTCTGAGGCAACATAGAACTATATGAGTGCCTGTTAAATTTTGGAATTATTTGGGTTCATTTGGCCTTTTATACATTAATTGAGTTTCGGACTTTTAATGTGCATAATCTAAATATGAATTGCATGCACATGCTCCGGTGCACAAAGTGGGTTGAAAAATCACATGTGTGTCCTTGGTTGAATTTCTAGGTCCCATGGAAGAAATGAGAATGAAATTCAAACATCTGGGCGTCATGACTCTGCTAAGAACATCGAGAAACTTAGATTTTAAATTCATGTAAATCCAAAACTCATTGGAAATCATGAAACTTGGCATGGTGTCATGTCATGGCACTAACATGTTGTGGTAAAAATTGGGCGGATTTGGGCTCGTGGTTCTAAGAGGAGCGTGCCACCTTTGAGTGTGAAACGATATCGCCCCCCCCCTTGAGTTTCTTAACAAAGGCAACATAGAACTACATTAGTGCCTGTTAAATTTTGGAATTATTCGGGTTCGTTTGTCGTTTTTATACATTAATTGAGTTTACGGTCATTTAATGTGCATAAGTCAAATTTGAACTACAAGCACATGCTCTCGTGCACCAAAGTTGGTTGAAAAATCACATTTGTGTCCTCGGGTGAATTTCTAGGTCCCATGCAAGAAATGAGAATAAAATTAAAACATCTGGGCATCGTGGCTTGGCGAGAACATTGAGAAACTTGGTTTTAAAATTCTTGTAAATCAAAACACGTCTGAAAATCATGAAACTTGGCATGGATGTCATGTCATGGTACTACCATGTTGTGGTAAAAAATGGCTGAATAGGAACAGATTTTGGTATAAGCTTCTTGCAAACCGAAGCTTCTCTCAAGAAGGCTCGTGGTTACGAGAGGAGCGTGCCACCTTTGAGTCTTGAAGCGATATACATTGTCCCCTTGAGTTTATTTACAAAGGCAACATAGAACTACATGAGTGCCTGTTAAATTTTGGAATTATTCAACTTCGTTTGTCCTTATTTACACATTAATTGAGTTTTGGTCATTTAATGTGCATAATTCAAATTTGAACTACAAGCACATGCTCCGTGCACCAAAGTTGGTTGAAAAATCACATTTGTGTCCTCGGGAGTAGGTCCCATGCAAAAATGAGAATAAGATTCAAACATCTGGGCATCGTGGCTCGGTCGAGAACATTGAGAAACTTGGTTTTAAAATCATGAAACTTGGCATGGTGTCATGTCATGGTAGTACCATGCCGTGGTAAAAAATTTGGCGAATAGGAACAAATTTTGGTATAAACTTCTTGCAAATCAGACTTCTCTCAAGAAGGCTCGTGGTTACGGGAGGAGCGTGTCACCTTTGTGTGCATAATTCAAATTTGAAATACAAGCACATGTTCGGTGCACCAAAGTTGGTTGAAAAATCACATGTGTGTCCTCGGGTAAATTTCTAGGTTCCATGCAAGAAATGGGAATGAAATTCAAAATTCAGGCGTCGTGGCTGGGTTGGAAACATTGAGAAACTTAGTTTTTAATTCCTATAAATCCAAAACACGCATGAAAATAATGAAACTTGGCTTGGTGCCATGACATGGCACCAACATCTTAATAGTAAATTTGCATCCGATTTGAAGGCGCACACATTAACAATCAACAAAGTCATTTTGGAACAAGTGATGTCACGTTACAATCGGAAACACAAGTATTATTGAAACCGTGGGCGTTCTACTTACTAGTACCATTTACGTGCATACGCGTCCCATTTTTATTAGGCGGCGTGCGGTAGCTATTTGAGTCTGAGGCGTGCAATCAGACCCCTATGGCGTGCTTATCGGGAGAGCCCTTTGACCTCCATCTGCCGTCCACCTCTCTCCCAAGGTCTCCATTAATGGCGCCCGAGCCTCTATTTAATGGCGTGGCTATGTCTCACTCATTGAGATTTAAGAGAAAAAAGAAAATCTGAAAGCACGGATCTTGATGTAAGATCCAGCGGACCTATATAGCATCTCTGCGACTTATAGCAAGGCGATGAATATATAAGGATGATTTTTTTTTATCAAAGAAGGGCTTGCCTTCGATTTTCATTCTGAAAACCACCACAATTCACAAGAAGTTCAACACAACTCGACCTAACACGAAGGACTAAAAGCTACAGTTGAAATCGCAACATCCCAAGAGGCCAACAAAGGCCAAACATCCGCGCTAGAACCCAACATTTCACAACCGATGACACAATCCACATCCTAAACCGATTATTACATCAAAAGAAACTAGGAAACTAAAGGAAGCCCGGTAGCAACTAGAAGAACAACAACGCCGAGAATGCCTGACAAGAGTTTTCTTCATTCCAGCCTCGCAACATTGATCTTCCACGAGAAAGATAAGGGCGATTAATTGTCTTACATAATTAGAAAGATAATTAAAAAAGCCACATGCGGCTATGCCGAAATACACAAGGGCAAAAGAAGAAGGAAGACAAGGATCGGCTCGCTGATCTCTACTTTCTTGATGCGTTCTTTGCGGGCGGGAACTAGTCTCCATGGCGTGACGATGAAACTCTTCGTGTCCTCAAGACACTGCTTGAGAACATCCACGGATTCCTCCACCAGCCTTTGGCGCTCGTTGCGAGCATGTCATTCTCGTCCATAAGTTTCTTGGCGATGGCGCGGTCCTCTTCAACAAGGCCTGGTCTCCTCCTCTTTGATGCGCACTTGGACGATCTTCTCCCTTAGCGGTCGCGCTCGGCCGGAGCCTCTCATTGCCCTCCCTTAGTTGCGGATGGCGCGGTAGCCTGTTAAGCGAGGCTTTCACGTCATCCTGCAACCTCGCCAACCGGAGATCTGATCCATCGGCTATGGACGATCGCATGCATGCGCTTGTAACGATCGTCGCCTTGCCCAGTAATTTTCCCGAGCTGCAGCGGCGTGGCGGGACATCTCTGCTGCATTAAGTGGCGGCGGGACATCTCTGCTGCTTCAGTGGTGCGGCGGACCGATCCGCTGCATCGGCAGCGGCGGTGGGACCTCCGTGCTACTTCAGCGGCGGCGGGACCTCTGTCTTTGCTACTTCCGCCCGGCGGGACATGTCGGCTGCTCTCGCGGCGGCGGGACATCTCTCGTGCTTCGCTTCCATGCTCGCCTCTCCTGGTGGCAATCTCGACCAGAACTCACGCTGGCCATGGCGAGCAAAGGAAGGATCTGAATGACTTGTTTGTTTTTGTGGATGAGGAGTTGAGGAGGAATGTGCGATCATCTTGGCATACTAGTATTTATAACCGAGTACTAATACGCTCCTAAGTGGGAAACCGTTTAGGTTGTGATCGGTGTGAACAGGTTTGGAATTCAATATAGCGTGGTACTAATCGCTCCTAAGTGGGAAACCGTTTAGGTTGTGATCGGTGTGAACAGGTTTGCAATTCAATATAGCGTGGAGTAATTTGGAATGTGACGAGGCATAAGCTCAAAATTTATTAGCGGTTCTAGTTTGAAGTGCGGCACTATTCCCGGATGAGTACTTCTTTTCTACTCCCTCCTTTCGGTTTTATAGGGCTTATCTCAAAATTTTAGTTTTCCATTTTATAAGGCTCAATTTGGTTGTTCCCCAACACATGTTCAGATTCAAGGTGCATTAAATCATTGCATGCAAGTATTAAGATAAAATTGACCAATGCATGTACTTTATGCATGCATGCATTACAATTAATGCATTGATAAACATAATTTTTGAGAAAAACAAGAGCATTAATTAGGTGCTTTTGCAAACTACAAAAATATTCCACCACTCACCATCTTGGTTGGTGAGATTTTTGAATTAAGCCCTATAAACCGGAAATGAGAATCTTCTTTGTATCGTGCAATAAGCGGCACCGTCGTATACATATCTTACGGTTAATGGGGCGTTCGACGAGGAATAGCAGCGTGGCGAGCTCTAGGCTAGTCCTTTTTGAGCGCATTAAACCTATCTCTCGGGACTTCTACATACGCACCATCGTGCCACCCACAAAAACTTGTACTCTGAGTTTAGTAGTACGTTATACGAGGAAGAGAAGAGGTGCGCATGCCTTTTCGTCCTCTCACACAGCGTCTATTTTTCTCGAAAAGGAGGATGATGACCCCGACCTCTGCATCAGGAGTCACACATGCATCTGTAGCTACAATTGTAGTGTTCTCAACCATCCGATTGGCTCTATCATGGATGTACCTATATACTAAAACATGTCTAGATACATCTATATTTTGACAAATGGAAGGCATGTATTGTGGAATGGAGGAGTGCTTGTCATCAAAATGGATAAAAGGGCGTATCTAGAACTAAAATACGTCTACATACATCTCCTTTTATCCATTTTGATGACAAGTAGTACTTCTTACCCAAAGGAACTTTATATCCATGAGACACAAAATATCCGTTCATTGTTGGAAATTCTGATCGATGTCAAAGTAATTGCTGCATACCAAAACCCACCATTTCTTAAGCTAAAGTAGACCAAGGTAATCCCTATATTAGCATATTACTAAGATAAGCGAAAGCCTTTGTCGAAACATTTGGGGCGTGAGCTTGTCAATTTGAATGTGGAGGGACACAAGCTTAGCCCGGCCAGCAGCTTAGGCGGAACTGTCAGAAGGTCAGCTCACCTGCGTCGGCGTCGCTGGGATCCTTGCTGCTTGTCACCTCCATTTCCACCTTGGCGTCGGTCATGCCTTTAGGCTCCCCGTGAACCGTTCGCCTGATTAGCCAAGTAATGCGGCGGTGGGGCGCCCCGCTCGTCGAGATGGACCGACCACGGTGATAAGTAGCGCCCGATGTCGAAACCACGCCGACCAAGAAAAACATCGGCGGTCCTCCTCCGCGAACAGCAAACCGTGGCTCCGATAGTAGCACTTGCAGTGGAGCACCTTGCCGTCTTGGATCACATGCGGGCATGGGATGTGCGGTGCGGATGTGGTGGTAAGCGCCCGGCAGCGGAGCCGTGGCATGAGAGCGGAGCGCAGGGCATTTGCGGTAGCAGTGGACTGCGCTCTGGTGATCGGCGAGCTTGTGGTAAGTGGCGTAGAGCCCACAGCCTTCGTGCGGGCACTCCACCCTCACCTCTGAAGGCGGAGTCCACTGCCGTGTTCCGCGCGTCGAAGCCACCTTGGCCTTCGCGCCAGCACTTGCCGCTGGTTCTGCGGGCGCTCGTGCGGCGATCCACGAGGCAGGTGCCCTCCTTGCCCTGCGAAATCAATCGAACAACACATCAATCAAGAAACCTGCACCTTGCTCAATCAGCCGAGCAGACGAGGTGTATTGAACCTCATACATTGGAGGCGTCAAGGCGGAGGCACAAGGCGATGGAGCACGGTGAGGTCCATCGAGACCTTAGAGAGCTCCATCGTGGGTCTGTTCTGTTCGGATGCATGATCTTGCCCTCCTCGTGCACAACCATCTCTCGACTTGGGCGGGGTATTACAAAGCTTTACCGTCACATATTTTATACTCCCTCCGTTCCTAAATGTAAGTCTTTATAGAATTTCACTAGGTGGACTACATACGAGCAAAATGAATGAACCCACACTTAAAATGCATCTATATACATCCGTATGTAATTCATAATGGAATCCTACAAGACTTATAATTTAGGAGCGGAGAGTACTACTTCAAGGTGCATTAAATCAACACGTGCAAGTATCAAAAGAAAAGTCACGACATGCATGCATGCGTTGTAATTAATGCATCGGTAAACACAAATTATTGAAATATATCGAGTGCGGTGCTTTGATGTGTCGCGTCCTTTCGTACATCAACGAGAAGTTTGATTATCCTCTCCCTCGCGGACTTAAGCACTTTGCCTTTGGCTGTATGATAGGTTGGCCACACACTGTTGGGCCCACTGTCAAACACGCAAAGCGGGCGTCCTCCTACGCCCATGGCGTGGTGGCTGGCAAGACTAGGAAAGCTTTAGCTACGCTCTCCCTCCCATATGCGGTGGACATGCAGTTCAATCGGTGTCGGATGGCGAGCGTCTTGTAGTACTCCTCGGTGCAGTAGTACACCATCATTGTTCGACTTCGAAGAAGGCGAAGAGCCAGCGCAGCCGGGCCTTCGTGTGGCAGTTTCATGTGTAGAGTAGTCTAGGATAGCGCGTACCATGCTGTAAGCTTCAAATCGTTGGGGTTGGCTCCATGCTATGTGGCCGTCTCGAAGTTTTTAAAAAAATTAAAATAGTCTTACGGCCCTACTGTCACCACGGTGATTGTAGTTTGCGCTCATCTGGTCAAGACAGGAATATACATTTTAATTTGTTTTTTTTGAAAGGAGGACTCCCGGCCTCTGCATCGAGCGATGCATCTGACCACATATATTTTAATTTGTGGTGGGTAAATGTTAGAGGTTGCAGCAAATATATTGTACCTGCTGCGGGTCTTTCAGCCAAGTTTAGAGGCAAGCATGTGGGGCGGTGCTATGATGTGTCGCGTCCTTTCGTACATCGAGGAGAAGCTTGATTTTACTACGCCTTCTCCCTCCCCATGCATGGCGGTTGCTGCATAGCGAGGACATGCTTTTGTTTAGTAGTACTTCTACAACAAGCTATCCGTCCGCTTCGCGGTGGGCGGACATCAGCGATGGATTCGACCTTTGTAGAAGCGATAGTAGTAACATCATTGTTCGTCTTCTCGAAGAAGCGAAAAACCAGCGCAAACCGAGCGTTGCGATTGCGAACATTGGAACATATAGCAGAGCTCTTGCATGAGACAAAATTGCTATGTGAGCCCACTATTGTACTAATGCGTACAACTACTTGCTAGTATAGCCACATAAACGAAGCAGTATTTGCCCTTCTAGAGATTTCAACAAGTGACTAGACTACACGAGGCGGAGTACATATGGAGCAAAATGAGTGAATCTGCACGTAAATAAATATGTACTAGTTCTATCGTTTTCCTCTCCGAGGTGCACAATATTGAGTATCTTGACTAGTCTCTTTTGACATGCATTTACTTTTTTTAACATAGTCTGAGCATAGCGCTCATATACACCGCATACACTCACCCCTATGAGCCACACACATGCGGTACTATCATCTTGAAATTTATGAAGTCACCATAGGCACCTCGTCGTCGGCGGGTCCATAGGTGTGAATGCCAAGGAGGAAGAGGGTAGCGGTTCCCGAGGCGTTGAGCAGTCAATGATGCATCCTCAATTACATGCGAGAGAATTAATTGGAGAAGCGAGAATAGAGCCGGCCACGATGTGAATACAGCGAGTTTGGACTCTCATATAATAAAGCGCCCCCACTCCAATCCATCTACTCCCAAGTCTCTGCGCAACCTTTGCTCACTCCAATCCAAGACCATGTGACCAGAATCCACAAGCACCTATGGAGGCGATGGGCCTTGCGGCGATCGGCTGTGCCAAATCATCAAAGCGGCCTGCATCGCACCGTGCAGCGTTCTAGGCAGTCTTGGCGACCACATGCATCGTAGCCCTCGGGGCGCCCGGCCGCCTCTCGCATGGGCGACATGATGGTCAACTCCATCCGCAAGTTCACCGCCGTCAAAAAGCAGCAGACGACCTTGTCGTCTTGCTCCAGCCAGCGCCCAGGCTCCTCATTGCCTGCCACCCTCATCGGCCTACATATTGACAAACTCTTTCAAGCCACGGTGGCCTGCAGTGCCGGAGGTCGCGATGAAGAATGTGCACCTCGAGGCGCGCGCCCGCATGCTCTCGCCATGCAAAAAACCGTCGACCTACATCCCGTCTGAGAAATCATCTACATAAGCCACTACAAAGCAAGCGAGGGCAATCGTTGGCCTTCTTCGGCGGCTGGAATCTTTGGGCGCTATTGTTGAAGCACGTCGACACAGCCACGGCTTGCTACTTAGGCGCCGTTCGGTTGGGTCGGCATACTGAGTCGAGAGGTGGACACGTCGATGGATGCATCTCTTCTTCTTACCTCCTGTAACCAACCTTTGCATCGCCTCGTGGCCTTAATGTTTTATTAGTATAGTACTCCTCCGTTCCCAAATATAAGTCTTTCTAAAGATTCCAGCAAGTGACTACTACATACGGAAGAAAATGAGTGAATCTACACTCTAAACTATGTCTACATACATCTGTATGCTGTATTCCATTGAACTAGTATCGTCGTCTCAACGTATCTACTTTTCAAAACACTTTTGCCCTTGTTTTGGACTCTAACACATGATTTGAATGAAACTAACCCGGATGACGTTGTTTTCAGTGAAGCTGCCATGATGTTGTTTTATGTGTAGAAAAGAAGTTCTCGGAATGTCACAGGAAATCCACGGAGGCACTTTTTGGAATTTATAAAATTTTGGCGAAAGAATTAATGCCGGGGCCTGACTGTCCGCGAGGCAGGCGTGCCCCCTAAGCGTGACCTCCTATCTCATAGCCCCCTGGACCTCCTCCGACCTCAACTCCAACTCCATATATTCCGTCTCGGGAGAAAAAATCAGAGAAAGTTTCATCGCGTTTTCGACGACGGAGCCGCCGCCAAGCCCTAATCTCTCTCGGGAGGCTGATCTGGAGTCCGTTCGGGGCTCACGGAGGGATTCATCGCCGTCGTCATCATCAACCATCCTCCATCACCAATTTCATGATGCTCACCGTCGTGCATGAGTAATTCCATCATAGGCTTGCTGGGCGGTGATGGGTTGGATGAGATTTACCATGTAATCAAGTTAGTTTTGTTAGGGTTTGATCCCTAGTATCCACTATGTTACGAGATTGATGTTGCTATGACTTTGCTATGCTTAATGCTTGTCACTAGGGCCGAGTGCCATGATTTCAGATCGGAACCTATTATGTTTTCATGAATATATGTGTGTTCTTGATCCTATCTTGCAAGTCTATAGTCACCTATTATGTGTTATGATCCGACAACCCAGTGACAATAATCGGGATACTTCTCGGTGATGACCGTAGTATGAGGAGTTCATGTATTCACTATGTGTTAATGCTTTGGTCGGTTCTCTATTAAAGGAGGCCTTAATATCCCTTAGTTTCCGCTAGGACCCAGCTTCAGCGGGAGGGTAGGACAAAAGGCGTCATACAAGTTCTTTTCCATAAGCACGTATGACTATTTACTGGAATACATGCCTACATTACATTGATGAATTAGAGCTAGTTCTATATCACCCTATGTTATAACTATTGCATGAGAATGCATCCGGCATAATTATCCATCACGATCCATTGCCTATGAGATTTTCATATATTGTTCTTAACTTATTTACTTTTCGTTGCTCTTGTTACAACTCTTGCAAAAACCCAAAACATTTATCTTTACTTTTGCTACCGTTACTATTATTATCATACCACTTTTGCTACTAAACACTTTCTTTGCAGATACTAAGTTATCCGGTGTGGTTGAATTGACAACTCAGCTGCTAATACTCAAGAATATTATTTGGCTCCCCTTGTGTCGAATCAATAAATTTGGGTTGAATACTCTACCCTCGAAAGCTGTTGTGATCCCCTATACTTGTGGGTTATCAAGACTAATTTACGGCGCCGTTGCGGGAGACATAGCTCATTCTCTACGAGTCACTTGGGATTTACATCTGTTGATCACTATGAAGAACTTGAAAGGCGCTAAGACCAAGATTTTGCCCTCAACTACGAGGGAGGTAAAGGCGCCATCTAGCTCGCACTAGATTCTCCTTCCGTTATTAGTAAGCTTGCGACACCTAAACACTGCTCTTGCTATGAATTACGATATGTAGCATGCTATTGATGATGCCAAATGCGCTATGCATGATGAAACTACTTACGTGCGTGATACTACTTTGCCATTAGGTGAATTCTAGAAGAACAACTTGCTAGAGTTAGGGGAATGAAAATATTGAAGAACCTATTATTGATGATAGTGATGATGAAGGTTCCCCAATGATTATGTATTACTGTTGTTCCTAAGGGTTATGTTATGAATGAAAAAGCTGCTATGGAAATCCTTGCTTGTAATGATAGAAATGATCTTAAGAAATTATTAGCTAAATGGAAGCAGATAGTCTCTTAATGCTAGAATGAAACCCGATCCTGCTTTAAGCTACTTCACCTATCGTATTCTGAGATAAGGATTATGAATTCTCTGTTGATCTGATATTATTACTTTAGTTGAATCTGATCCTTTTGTGGTCTTGAATCTGAAACTGTTGTGGCACATCTTACCAAGTTGAATGATACAGCCACCTTGTTTACTAATGATGAGAAGTCTACGCTATTTATATATCCTTAAGATATTTCCGTTCTCATTAAAGGGTGATGCTAAGACTTGGTATAACTCTCTTGCTCTGGTTGTGTGCATAGTCCCGGGATATGATTTATTACTTCTACGCTAAATATTTCCCTGCTCACAAGAAACAAGCTGCCTTGAGGAATATATAATTTTGTGCAAATCAAAGAAGAGAGTCTCCCACAAGCTTGGGGAGGCTTCTCCGATTATAATGCTTTGCTGATCATCCTCTTAAGAAAAATGAAATACTTGATATCTTTTACAATGGACTAACGATGCTTCAAGGACTACTTGGATAGTTGTGCTAGTTGTGTTTTCGGGGAAAGAAACGATCAAATGAAGCTGAAATACTATTGAATAATATCTTGACTAATGAAAATAATTGGACTCTTCGAGCCATTTCACGAAGTTCTGAGTAATTCCTGAACCAATTGAGCCAACTCCTGAGCCTATTCCTAAACCTACTCTAAAGAAGAGGTGTTTTATTTCTCATCTGAAGATATGCAAGAGGCAAAGAAATCAATGAAAGAAAAAGGTATTAAAAGCTGAAGATGTTAAAATTTACCTCCTATTGAAGAAATACGGTCTTAATATACGCCTAAAGAACCACATTGTCTTGATAACCCGACACGGAAGTAAAGGTAAATTCTCTCTCTGAGATATGATAAAGTTGAAATACCCTCTACTAAATTTCATAGCCCGTGCTTAGATGAATTTGATGACTTTATGGCTAGGCAAGAAAGTTTTAATGCTTATGTTGGTAGAGAGTTAAAGAATAATGCTTTCGAGATAGGACACGTAGGTGATAATCGGCTAGAGTTAAAGATGAACTTCACCATGTTAGCAAATATGCTTCTATGGTTGCTACTCAAGCTGAGCAAGTACTTAAAGCTCAAAATGATTTGCTTCATGAATTGAATAATAAAAATGACTTTCTTTGTTAGGTGGCTACTAGAAATGGTAGAATGACTCGGGAACCTTTGTATCACGAAGGCCACCCTAAGAGAATCGAACAAGATTCTCGGAGAAATAATTAGAGGCACCTAGTTCTTACGAAAGAAGAAGAAGAAAAGCGATAGAACTTTGCATGCTTCTAGTGAACCTACTATAGACACACGAGAATCCCAATGATATTTCTATTTACGATCTTTGAAACACAATCGGTGATGAACATGAACCCAGTGATAATGTTAATGATAATGTTCATGTTGATGCTCAACCTAGCAAAGACAATGATGTAGAGATTGAACCTACTATTGATCTTGATAACCCACAAT
Organism: Aegilops longissima; assembly: GCA_021605205.1. NCBI lineage: Eukaryota > Viridiplantae > Streptophyta > Magnoliopsida > Poales > Poaceae > Aegilops > Aegilops longissima. The sequence goes on from JAHIAM010007262.1 coordinate 62,460, forward strand.
CAAAGAATCAACGTTATGATAAGAGAGATTTTGTTGCTAGGAAGCACGGTAAAGAAAGAGAACCATGGGTTGAAACCTATGCCCTTTCCTCCTAAGCCATCCAAGTCAAAGGATGATGAGGATTTTGGCGCTTTCTTTGAAATGATTAGACCCATTTTCTTACGTATGCGCTTAAGCGATATGCTTAAAGTAAATCCTCATGCTAAGTATATGAAGGATATCATCACAAATAAAAAGAAAGATCTGGGAAGCTGAAATTTCCACCATGCTTGCTAATTACACTTTTAAGGGTGGAATACCAAAGAAACTTGGAGATCCGGGTGTACCAACTATACCATGCTCTATTAAAAGAAATTATGTTAGAACTGCTTTATGTGATCTTGGAGCGGTGTTAGTGTTATGTCTCTCTCTTTATATCGTAGACTTGAATTGAATAAGTTGACACCTACTGAAATATCTTTGCAAATGCGATAAATCAAGCTGCTATACAGCCGGTATTTGTGAGGATGTGCTGTTGTGGTTGCAAATGTCACTATCTTAACGGGCTTTGTTATTCTTGATATTCGAGGGCGATAGTATGTCTATTATGCTTGGTAGACCTTTTCTTAATACTACGAGGGCTGTTATTGATTGCAACAAAGGCAATGTCACTTTTCATGTTAATGGCGGTGAGCATATGGTACACTTTCCGAAACAATCTCAAGTTCATAGTATCAATTCTATTGAAAAAGTTCCAACTATTATTTTGGAGTTTTGAATTTCCTCTCCCTCTTGCCAGAAAAAGTATGATATTCTTATTGTTGGGGATTTTCATATCCCGTTGAGGTAACTTAGTGTTATTCGAAATTCTCGGTTCCGTGTTACTCGGAATGAGTTTGTTAACAAGACTTGATCAACCTTGTTAGTGGATTCATTTTGATGATCACGAGACGGATGAAACTAGAAGGCACAACCTTACATACCCTCTTTTTACATTATTTAGAATAAATAAAGAAAAAATAGTATTATCCGTCATTTTTTGAATTATCCGTGCATTAAAAATAGTCCGAAAATAAAAGTGCTCCAAATGCCTGCAAATCTAGTATGATTTTTCTGGAATATTTGAGGATTTTAGGCCTTGAAAACACTGCGAGGAGGCCAAGCACCGAGGCCACGAGAGGAGGCGCGCCCCCTGTAGAGGCGCGCCTTGTCTTGTGGCTCCTGGTAGCCCCCTCCATTTATGCAGCACCCACACACTTCATCTTCTACCCAAAAAATCCCCATCCAGCTCAAGCATGAGTTCTAGCTCGTTTTGCTGCGATTTTCGATCTCTTAGCTCAAAGCTCCATTCATAAAACTGCTTTGGGAGATTGTTGCTTGTTTGACTCCTCCATTGGTCCAATTAGTTTTTGTTCTAGTGCTTCATTCATTGCAAATTTTTGCTGCATAAGTGACCATGTTCTTGAGCTTGCATGTTAAATTTTTGAGGTCCCAAGCAATTCCAATGCATGATATAGGCTCTAGGCACTTATAGGAGTAGTCACTATCAATCTTGTTTAGTTTTATTCACTTCTATTTTGAAGTTACTAAAATTTCAGAAATTTTAGAAAAAATATGCTTAAAAGAATGTACCAAGGAGGTTCCTCGGCAAAGAAAGGGCTAAGGATTGCTATCGTGAACAAGATGTTAATTTGCCAAGGGGAGCAAATGTATCTAGAGCTTGTGAGTGGCCATCCAATGATTTTATGGTGAGCGAGGGCTTCAAGAAGGAATTTGGCCTTATAATAATGCGTAATGCAAAATGGAGGACTTCTTACAAGATAAGTGTCCTCAATATTATCAATTGACCGATTCCTTTGTGCGGAGGTTTGAATATATTTCTGCGCGTAATTCTCCTAGTGTCATGTTTGATATTTATGATACATCTTATACCATGGATTTAGAGGATTTAGCGCGCTTGCAAACTCCTTGATGGGGTAATATCAATGATCCTCGCAAATCTGAATTTAGAGATTTTCTTGCTAGTATTACCGTGGGAGAATCTAGGGACATAGCACAAGCTACCATAGGGAGCATTCATTTTCTGCTATACATTATTTTGCTCTCTTTATTGGTAGATGCATTAGGTAAGGAATAAGTATGTCACATGTGCTCACGATCTTTGTGTCCTCAAGAGTGCTGCGTCGGGTTATAAGGGTTATAACTTGGGGCAATAGTTGCGTAGGGTTGCAGAATAATAGTAGAAGGGAGATTTCTTTGGAGGAATTTATGCAACCCGTGTGGCTAACTTTCTTAATATAGCTCCACGAGAGGGATATGATTGTACCTCTGTTTATTTGGATAAAGAAGCTATGTTTGATCATCATTTTCTTGAGAGGAATGAACAATTCCTCCATTATCGACTAATCTATGA